>VSTD030001192.1:0-13619 GCA_008808055.3 Sporobolus alterniflorus
GCCAAAGGACGAAGAGTAGAAATATTACCAACTGATGGAGTGGTGTGGTGCGTCGCGCCGGAGTCCGCCACCCAGTCCTGGACTGAGGTAGGGGGCGGGTGGAGTGCCATAGTGCTGAAGGAGTTGGCCAGCAACTGCTGGTCCCAGCTTGCGCCGAGTCAGGGGTTTCATCCTGGGGCTGGGGCGGCCTGCTGGTACAGCAGTTGCTGTTGTGGCCCGGACAGGAGGTCGGGAGACGCGTAGAGGCCTGATGTGGCCACGAAGACCTGCGGACGCTGTTGTCCAGCGGGCACGGGGCCGGGGTACATAGTCATGTGCCCCTGCCACGGGTGGCCGTATGTCGGCCACGGTGCATTGGTCCTGTCGTCGGAACCAGTGGGGGTGGTGGTCTGGCCAGAAGAGCCACCACGGCCTTCGCCGCCACTGCTGTTCTTGCCGTTGTTGCCGCCGTCATTACCGCTATTGCGGTTTTTGTTGTTGTACTTATTCCGGTTGTCACCGGTGCCGCTGTTTCCGGCATTGGGCGGGCGAGACGTGGCTTGGCTGCTGGGGACGCAGCATTGGTGTAGAATGCCGTCGGGGCAGCCGGAGGCCCGGTACTGCCCATGTGAATCTCCTCCAGTAGCAGATCGTCCCAAACTTTAAGAAAGTTCAAAAATGGTGAGTAGCGTTGAATGATGAAGCCCACGTTCTTGAAGCGTTGGTTCAGCCCCTGAAGGATATTGAGGATGAGGATCCGGTCTTCAACGGGTGCGCCGATGTCAGCCAGATCGTCGGCCATAGCCTTTAATTTGCGGCAGTACTCATTGATCGAGAGGTCACCCTGAACAAAAGTACAAAAGGCAGCATCAAGGTGAAGAGTACGTTGCTCACGGTTACCGAAAAACTGGTTCTCGATGGCGAGCCAGAGGTGGCGCGCTGTGCAACCGCGTTCTCGGACCACCTGGTGAAGATCCGTCGAGATGGAGTTGCTGATCCAGTTGAAGACAACGCTGTCCATCCGAATCCACCCTGAATCATTGGACGGAGCGTCATCCGTGACGTGCTTGATCAGGGCGTAGCGCTGTAGAGCCTACTCCATGAGATCACGCCGACTGGCGTAGTTGGTGGAGCAGTCGAGGACGATGTTCACCAGCTGGCGGGCGTTGAGCACTGCAGCCGCCTGAAGGTGAAGTCTGGCGACGATCGTGTCTTCGTAGGTCGAAGAGGCGGTGGGGAAGAGCTGCGAGGCCGTGGCCGGGGAAGACGACGAAGATGGCACGTGCTGACGGGCAGCTGTAGCCGTCTGCTCCAAGGCGGCGGCCTTGAACTCCTCCTCGAGGAGGCGGGCGGCCTGGACGCGGTGATGCGCAGTGGCGGCCTGTGCCTCGACGTCCTCAGCCTCCTTGATGATGGTCTCGAGCTGAGCATGGAGGGCAGCAACCTTGGTATCGTCCGACATGGTGACTGCACGGGGGCGAGATGAATAGTACAGTGTGAACAACACCGCGATGTGTGAACAGTACCAGTCACGATGAACAGCTGCATGGCTAAGGTTGCTATAGCATGGGTACTGTGCCCGCCGGTTAGCGGAAGCGAAAAAAAACTCAGGCTCTGATTACCATGTTAGTGCAGAGGGATTGTCGTGGAATTGAAAGATTTTATTAGGCCACAGAAGGTTACAATATATAGGGGAGAAACCCCTAGGGGTGCCCGGCGGTTAGGAAGGAACCTTAGGCACCGGCGCCCTTGTTGCCTTGGGTGGCAAGAAGCCTGGCCTATGGGCTGGGCCTACCTCACGCAGGAGGAGGCCCAGCGGACTATAGAACCCATTACTCTAACAGTTTTTGCAGAATCTGCTCACGTTACATCTCTTGTGCACTTTGAAGGTTGAAGCCCTTGGTGAGATTGAGATTGCAACAAAGCTTCTGGAAGGTGATTCAAACGACCAGGTATATCATCTTGCTAATATATATGTACATATCGGGAAGTACTGATTTATCATCAAAGTGTCATGCGATTGTGTGTCATAGTTTTATGAACCACAAGCCAAAGTCTGAGTTCTGGTATTGATGCCAAAATTTTGATTTATCAGGAAGTATTGATTTATCATCCTGTAAAACTGCATTTTGTACTGTTAAAGCAACTGAATTATTATTGGTAACTGTGTACCCATGCGCATGCTGGAACGTAACCGCATCCTGCTTTGAAATGTAGGATGATCCACTCTTTGCTCGATACAAGCAACTTCATTGTGACTTCGTGCCTCTTGAAATTGATTCAGAAGAATATTCTATGGTAATTCTTTTGATCAACTAGTGGATTTTCAATGTTAGTACCTTGATGTTTCAAGATGGTACTTAGTAACTATCTTCTGTGACCTGCCAAAGGCAGTGCCTGAGCTAAATATCTGAGTTTTTTTTGTTCACCAATTGACATGGAATGGTGTAGTGAACTTTGTTCTTTTTTTTAGAAACACAGTACAAATACTCATACACGTATGAGCACTCACCCCTATGAACACACGCACGCACACTCTACCCCTATGAGCACCTCTGAAAGACTGAGCCGGTTTGATCTTGAGATTCATGAAGTTGGTCACCAAGAGCGCCTTGCTGTCGACGGGGACGTCGCCTCCCACTGAAAGAATAATTAGCCGTAAATGCAACACTCATATCAAATCTAGGATTTGAACCTGGGTTTAGTTCCACCACTAGGAATCTAACCAGCTGGGCTAAGCTCACTCTGCTAGTGAACTTTGTTTATGTTAATCGCTCTCTTTAGTAAAAATGTTCATCCAAGGCTTAACAAATTATGATTTTTTTGTCTAGATAAAAACCTATTTGATGAATACTCATGGCAAAACACACTCGGGTTATACTGTGGACATAGTGCAAATATTTAAGGTGTCGAGGCAAGGTGAAACAGATCGATTCCAAAAGGTCAGAGGATCTTTCTAGTAGGTTATGTTTACACAATCTAGAAATGACAACTCAGTATTTCCAAAGGACTGATTTTCATAATTTTCAAGCAGTTTGCTAATGCAGGAAATAGGATGCTTTTATGGCATGGTTCTAGGTTGAGCAACTGGGCTGGGATTCTTTCTCAGGGTAATTTGTGCTATTGAAAATTATTTTTCCTTTTTCTATTTATATCTTAAGTGCACTAGAAGATAGCTTCACTCTACTTTATATGTGGTTTATATTGGTGGAAGATAGCCTTCTATTTATGCTTATCACTGAGCTCTTAAAAATATTTTTTTTATTATTAGAACTGTATCTATTGAAATAGCTGTTATTTCATGAGTACAAAATTGATGATCCATTTCATGTCAATGGAGTTTAATCTGGAGCTCTCTGAACCTCCGTAGTGCATGTTTATAACTTTATGTCGAAATCTTTTTGTTGGGTGTTGAGCTGAAACGGAAAGATACAAAATTCAACTTGTGCTACCTTACCCATTAAACATTGGATCAATTAGTGAATGCTACTTTTGATAATATTACTCTCCCCTAGGTTTGCGAATTGCTCCTCCTGAAGCACCTGTTACTGGTTACATGTTCGGCAAGGGTGTTTACTTTGCTGATATGTTTTCTAAGAGTGCAAACTATTGTTACGCTTCACAGACAGCTAGATCCGGAGTGCTGCTTCTATGCGAGGTATGTGTCTTTGAGCAGTTCATATGTTGTGCTGTATTTTGTTATTCTCAGCTTGAGTGTGTTGTTTGTTTGTTGGACACTTTGCCATATGCACATTTTACTTAGTGTTCTGCCGTTTTTTTGTTGAGTCAAATGTTGTATTGTTGATGCCTTTTTATTCAATTTGTCAGGTTGCATTGGGCAGTATGAATGAGCTACTAAATGCAGATTACAATGCTAATAACTTGCCCAAGGGAAAACTAAGGTCAATTACTGTTTTCAAATTCTTTGGATTGTGACATTATTTTTCCTAATTCATTGTTTGTATGTAAGTATAATGCCACAAGACTGGAAGAGAACTTTGATGTTTGATTTAAAAGTACACAACCTTAATCTCAACTGAAATCAAACTGAACGATATACTGATACACTAACATCTGGTTGACTAACATCTGGTTGCAACTCTCTTGCTGCAGTACAAAAGGTGTTGGTCAAATGGCACCTGACTTAGTGGAGTCTAAAGTCACCGACGATGGTGTGGTTGTTCCCTTCGGGAAACCTAAAGAGGAACCTTCCAAAAAGGTATGTGCGGTTCCTGAACAACAATTGTATTTTTTTAACAAAAATCACAAGTCACATCCAGAGCACCAAAACGCATTGTGCTTAGCTGTGAAAATATTGCCGCCTGGATTGCAGGGTAGCTTGCTTTACAACGAGTACATAGTGTACAACGTTGATCAGATAAGGATGCGGTATGTCCTCCATGTCTCCTTCAACTTCAAGAGATGCTAGACGAGCTCTGTGCCAGTAGAAGGCAGCAGCGGGTTGACTTTGAGCGCATCCCCACATTAGCACCAGTGATTCTCTAGACAGGTCCTTTGTGCTGATTTGTGGACCTTGCATTTTGGTGTATATATGAGCCAGCACAACCCATCTTCTATGTAGCAGGATTTAAAAATTTGGCCACATTTGCTGAAATTGGGCAGATCCGGCCGGGGATTGGGTTCAGCTGAATTTGTTGAGAAATCGGCAAAATTCGGCCCCAAAATTTGGATTCGGCCTGGTCTGAATTTTTTAGCCCTGCTATACAGTTATGTATTCACTCTCTTGCTGTAATATGTGCACTCAGAGTCCCAAAAAACTAACATGTGCTATATGATCTGAGTATCTAGCGACGTACCTGGATCTTGCTGATGTATAATTTGTGTGTTGCTGGCACATTGTGAAATTTATAGGGTGGAGCCGTGGAGGACGTTGGCTCGGCCGGGTTAGTTTTTGGTTCCTCCGCCAGGTTAGTTCTCGGCATTCTCTCGAGGACGGTAGCATTATGCATGACACGGGTGTGAATCCGTGGCCTTGTTGGGCCACTTGGTGCGATACATGACAAACTGATAGGCATAGAAGTGTGTCGGTGGGTGGATTGGATTGGATAGGATAACACTAGAATCATTCGGTGGAGATTACTCGATGGATATCTCAACTAGGATAACTTAGGACATCACTTGACGAGAGATCAACTAGCATCCGAGGCTACTCTATGGGTTTCACAAAGAAGAGCAATGCTCAATTCACATATCAAATCAACTCTGACTCAAATGAGTCATAACAAAGGAGGCATTCTAATTCTTGGAGATGATGGTGATGTAAATCTTTGTGAACTACGACAGGTGGTTTAGCAACAGAATAACCTTATAACTTTATTTGTTTTGAATTGGTGTGCTGTGTAATTCTAGTTTTTTTGCTGCATGAGTGAAGTGTGATGTAATATCAGCCGTATCCTTTGCGTAAGGTCAAGGCTGGGATATTGTTTTGTATTCCATCATCTAAAAAAATTTATACTAAGAACATCTCTCCTAGTTAGGTGTGAATACTAAGTACAAATACCTTTCATCTAGCAGGTGCAAGGTCATCCTAGTGGAGCATTTGAGTCTTCTTTAGTTCTCACGAGCAGCCATGAAACAGTCTGTACACCTTTCACTAAAATGACTAACTCATTGCTAGAAAGTCCACAGGATGCACCGTCTGTTGCATTGAAAATTTAGCTCAAATACCTTTCAAATAATGTAGCATGTTAATCCTAAAACTTGGATATTTTGACCAGATATCCATGAAATATAGAGGTTGTTCTGTGCATTGTTCTGACATGTGTAAACCACAACTATTTGATGTAACCGGTGACACTGGCGAAGCTAGAGCGCAGCAGTGGGGGGTGGAACGGAGCACTATAGCAATACTGTTCACCCCTGTTTCGCACTGTTTCATAAAGAAACTTTTGATTTCTGTGGCAGCCGCCTAACTAGCTTCGCCAGTGACCGTGACAGGTTAATTTCCAATTAATAAAATTTAACTATCATGGGCATATCATCCTCCCCTTGTTGAACATAACTCATCCTCGAGTTGGGATTAATGGATTGTAAGAAGAGCCTAGGCATGTGACAATGCTTCTTGAAGGTACAAATATTGTACTGGTAATAATCTCCAATGACCACACAAGATATGCTGGTGGTGTCACCCAATTAAGACCCCTCCATGATTGTTTAGTATTGTGATCCTTTTAGGTTCTTGCCAATCTATTTACCCTCTTTCATTCTCTCTTGCATTGTGACCAAAATTATCACAATCATGGTGGGATGTGGAACTCATAGAATGACCGCACATGGGTCAACAAGGACATAATTTCTAGGGAAATTTGGGCTTCACTCAAAATCCTAGTTGATGGAACTCCTTCAAAATCGTGTCATAATAAAGAGAGGCTATAGGATGATAGAACATAAGAGTATTCTTATC
This sequence comes from Sporobolus alterniflorus, assembly GCA_008808055.3. NCBI lineage: Eukaryota > Viridiplantae > Streptophyta > Magnoliopsida > Poales > Poaceae > Sporobolus > Sporobolus alterniflorus. The sequence goes on from VSTD030001192.1 coordinate 6,404, forward strand.
ATCAACTTCAACGAAATCAACCAATAATTTCCCAACAATAGATTCAATGGTATCAAGATCAATAAATACCTCTTGTTTCAACATATTGTATGACTCAATAAGCCCGTGGTAGCATTGCTTGCAGCATTTGAAACCAAAATTACCCTCCCTCTACTGCAGAACATTAACACCACGACCAACAACTTGGCAAAGACCAGCCCCAAGGTGAGCAGCATGTTGACTTTCTCCTTGCATAGATAAGCCTCGCAGATAGAGGCATCACGACCATCAACCTCTTGACAAGGTGCTCTACGACACGCAGCCTCAGGACGCTCCAAGCATTCTCTTGTACTTGATGAAGTTTCTCTTCCAAGCCATCAAGGATCACATCATGGTGATTGTGCTCAGGGTTGGCCTTGGTGTTGCCAGACTTCGCTAGGCTACGTTCACAACCAGCCATCAACCTTAAGCTCTAAAGTCAAGATGATAGAAAGCTCCAAGAATGGAACAGTGGCTCTAATTACCAAATGATAGGCACAGAAGTGTGGTAGTCACTACGAGAATGTCATCAGCAACAGTTCTAAAATGTCATCAGAAGCAATTTTAGGACCGATGCTGAGAATCTCCACTTATCAGCATCGGTTCTATAATAAGAACCGTTGCTGATACTACAATCAGGAGACTGCATACGGGAGTATCAGCAGCGGTTTTCACAATAAAACTATTACTAACATTCCTTCTAGAAACCAGAGTTTCAAGTTTCTATTCTAAATCATTCTGGTAAACAAGCATCCAGGCATATATACACGCAGTCAGACATTGCATTCAGGCATACATATAAGCACATATACACCAATATGTAAACATAAACATATATATACACCAAAAGTCATCATCCATCAAATTCTCATGCATATACATCATGCATGCATAAATTTCATCCACCATAAATTAAACACATATTTACAACAAAATATTTAGAACAAGGAGTGAGAGGCCTTGAAGCACTACTTTCTCCAAGTCCAGACATCCTTGAAGCACCCTTGGCCCCCATCAGACCATCAAGCCACCATGTCCTTGTAGCGAGAGGCCTCCTTCTTCTTTGATGCCTCCTCCTTCTCATCCCGCTCCTTCCTCAAGAGCTCAACAACCCTTTTTGCCAAGACTTGGTTGTATTTGATTTCCTTATCATTTTTTTCTAATTTTTTGACCCTCTCTTCTAACATTTGAATCTAAATATAAATGTCTATATTTAGTAATTAAACTGGAGATAAGTAATTAAAAATAGAAGTATCATGACATAATAAAAATTACCCTTTCCACGTGGCTCGTGGTGGCAGGAGACTCTACATCCTCCTCCGACGACGACTCCAACATGATTGTTTCCTGTTGGTGCATCAGCATCGGAGCTATGTACCACATCTCCAACGCGGACTCGTAGCATGACGAAGGAGATCCCGATGGAGGAGTGTGGGTGCATCCTGAAGAGAACCTCCCCTTCGAGTCTCATGCCTACCGGCGAACGAGCTCCTAATGCCTACTACCAACCATGGCAGACCTATAGCAAATCAATTTTCAGATTAGCATGATCCTAACAAAAAAATCTAACAAAAATTTCTAGCATTGTCCTATAACAACTATAGCATTGTTCTAGCATTGTCCTATAACAGATTACACAATCAATTTTCAGATTACAAACATATACAACCTAGCCAATAAATCAATTCTAACAAAAAATTCTAGCATTGTCCTATATAACAACTAGTATTGTTCTATAACATGCACACAAAAATCTGGCATTGTTCTAACAAAAAATTCTAACATTGTCCTATATATAACTAGGAAAACTTAGCAAGAAATTCTATCATGCAATGAATCATCCAGGTGCTGAAGCCAGAAACCCTATCAAAACCTAGCACGGGGAGGGGGAGTGATGACTTAACCTCAGTGTGTGGTCGGAGGAGCGGAGGCAAGCGTCTCAGAGGAGGATGGCTCTGGAACCGAGCTAGAGGAGGCCAGGTGCCAAAGTCAGAGGAAGCTGGCAGAGAGAGGTGGTGGCAGAGAGAGCGGCACCGGCATTTGAGAGAGTGCATGGGGCAGTTGTGCAGGGAACTCAAGAGTTTTAGGAGGGAGAGAATCAACATGTGCGAGCTAGTATTTATACTGCTCAAATTATCAGTAGCGGTTCTATATGAGAAATGTTGTTGATAAGGTTTTATCAACAACAGTTCTCAACTAGAACTGCTGCTGATAATTTAAACACTTATCACAACGGTTCTAGTTATGAACTGCTGCTGATATGTAATTCAACAATGGTTTGGATAAACCACTGATGATAGGGGCGTCACCTATGACTGTTTTTCTGGTAGTGTCAAACCCAGAAAGTTCAATTTTGAAGAAAATTTAAAACCTTTTGTAAATCATAAATCAAATCAAATATTTGTTGCATTCATGACACCATGCATTTATTTTTGTACTGATGTATTGCTTTAGATTTATAGTTCAAGTAGAGAAGTGTTGCGTTCATTCAAATTCAATTTAGGTTTGAGTTTGAATCGAAACCGGAATCTGAAAAGAAGTTTCAAAATCCTTATTTCTAAAATGTTCATGATTTAAATTTTGGTTTGAGTTTAAAATTCCTTTTGTTTCAAAAGTCCCAAATTTCTATTTTTGGAGAAGGGTTAAACATTGTTTGAAATTGAAAATATCTTTGATTTGGATTTAAAGCTTTGATTCAAATTCACGTCTGCAGCCACAAACTGTAAAACCAACCCGTTTTCCTTTTTCCCACACTGGCCCAGCAGCCTCACACCGGTCCAGCTGGCCTCTCGGCCCATGTAGCCCCCCTCCGGTCAAGGACAAAGTGTCACAACCTCCATTCTCCGTCACCTAGCCAAGTTCCGCCGCCCCACTGTCTTCCGTCACCCCAGTGAGGTCCCCCTCGATGCCCTCTCCCTCTTGGAACCTCAGCGGCGAGCTCCCGCACCCCAGAGTGATTGCATGGTCCAACTTCGACAAGCCGCTCCACCTCATCAATTGACGGTTCATAGTGAACCCATGGATCGCACCGCTACCATGGTCCATAGGACCCATAGACCTAGCGCATGGAGATTTCAATTGAAAAATAAATCCAAATCCAGGAAAATGATCCCATAATACTTACATTGAACACCCTAGATTTTATACAAATTTTGTTATAGTCTTGAGTTTATTTCAAACTTAGGAAACAACCTTGTCAATTTACATTTTAGCCCCTATTATTCATCCAATTTATAGTTTCACCCAACCTTTTTACACATAACCCCTCAACCTTTCTATATTTATTTTTTAGTCCCTAAATTTTTCTGTTAAGCCCTGTTTATTTTTCTAAAATTGCAAATAGGTCCCTACCTTAGTTTATTTATTTTCAATTCAGTTCTTAATCTTAAAACCTTCGTAAGTTTTGAATCGTAGCTCCAATCCTAGCAATTCTTGCACTCAATTGTTCGTAGCATTGAGTAGAACAAGTTGGTACAGTTTGTTTAGCAAGTAGGACATATTTGATGTACTATTTTACCCATTGCTTGTTGTTTATTATTTTTGGTTGCCATTGTTCAAACGTGTCGTCATTAGACAATCTTCAAGACCTTCAAGAGCAAGATTTCGAGTAGCTTGGGGAGCAAGTCAAGTGAATCCTTGAACAATAGTGCCTACTATTCTTTCTCTCTCTATTTACAACAAGTCTGCATGCAATGTTTAATATGAATCCTAGTATGTTTACCTTTCTGTATCATTTCCTTGCCGCCCTAGTTATTGGTTTGCATTTTGGGTAGTATAGTTTGGCTTAGCCCCGCAATCATATCTTTAGTGTTTAGTCGTTACTCTTGATGTCAGATAAGCTATGATGGTTTATGATCTTCCATCCTGCGGGATATGATTTGACCCATAGTGCTTAGATGTCAGGGTTTGAGCAAGGTCGTGATATGATAGGAAAGATTGCTACTTTCATGGTTTGTGGATGGTTCTTGCTTGAATCAGCTAAGGATTGGCTCTTAGGAGTATACCCCCTAGGACAACATGTGTCATGATATGGAACGTCTTGCTGGATAATTAGGTGCACTTCAGACATGTCTAGCTAGTGGCACGGATGACAGGTTATGTGTGTCACTTTGGGAATCCACAAGGTGCAATTGGGGAGGGTTAAGTGTGTCACTCTGACCCATTGCAATGCGACAGGGATGGGGTTTAAGTGTGTCACTCCTGAAACCTTAGTAAGCTAGACATTACTCGAGGAATCCTTTGTAAAGACATGTAGTGATCTCCTAGACTCAGACCAACGGAAGTGTGATTGTGCTTGGCTGACATGGCAACATGAAGCTTCTTTAGTTGCTGAAAGGTGGTGAAATCACCATGCGTGGGTACAGGGTATAAACTTCTACATAGTGTAAAACTATCATGATAGTCGTGCTCCCGGTTAAGAGCTGCCTGGGATCCTCCCTAGATTAGTTGGATTTGTTTGGATTGGGTTGGGTTTGGTATAGTTAGATGGTCATGATTGGGTTTGGCAACTCAGATTGTGTATGAACCTTGGATTGTGTGGTTGTGTGTCAACACTCGATCTCGTTCCCCTTTTAATGAACTAATTTTTGGGTTAAGGATTTAGGAATAATTCACTTAGTAACTAGGTTGCTAAAGTAAATGAATCTTACATGTATGATGCTTTCTGTAGCAAAATCTTAGTTTTGTTTAGAGCCTGCATATCATTATTTTTTTCCTTCACTTGCTGAGTAGCAATCATAAGTCTACTCACCCTTGTTATAATGCCGCTCAGAAGATGTGAAGAAGTAGAGTACTTTGGAGAGGAGTTTTTCTAGCTAGTATTTTCTATGCTCGACTGTGCCCGTGGTGTTGATGTGATTCTATCGAGAGAGTCAGGTTTAGTCTTTTATAATAAGACAATATTTTTATAATAAAATACTCTTTTTAGACACTGGATATTCTGTAATACTGTAATTCTGACCATATATATAACAAATTATTCCCAGTCATACGATAGCATCTGGTTTTGGCGGGTGGATTGGATAGGATAACACTAGAATTACTAGCTCGGAGATCACTCAACAAGATCAGTTAGCACTGGAGATTACTCGACGGATTTCTCAACTAGGATAACTCAACAAGAGATCAAGTAGCATCGGAGGCTATACTCTACAGGTTTTACAAAGAAGAGCAATACTCAATTTTTATATCATATCAACTCTGCCTCAAACGAGAGGGATTATGTAGGATATCAACTCTGCCTCAAACAAGGGAGCAAGAACACACTTTTGGACGGACCACAGGCTGGACGACTCCATTGCGACCCTAGCCCCGGATCTGGTAGTGTCTGCGCACAAGCAAGCTCGTAAGAACAGATTGGTAGCTGAGGCCCTGTCCAATGCAGCGTGGATCAGGGACATCACAGGCTCCCTCTCGGCCTCTTCACTGTGGCAGTACGTGTGGCTTTGGATGCGCCTCAACAGCATCCAACTAGACATGGCAACACCGGACAGATTTATTTGGAAGTGGATGTCACACCAGCAGTACTCGGCTTCATCAGCTTATCGCGCGTTCTTCGTTGACCAGTGTGGGATCCCTGGTGCCAATGAACTCCATAAGACTAAGGCACCCCCAACTTGCAAATTCTTCATGTGGCTTGTCCTCCTGGGTCGCTGCTAGACTGCAGAACAGCTGCTTTGCCATAATCTTCAGAACAATGGCTTTTGCGCCTTGTGCGCGCAAGCATCATGGAGCATCCATCATCTCCGGCTCTCCTGTGCTCCATGCCGGACTGGTGGATCACTCGTTGGAAGCTAATCATCAAGGAGCGCAGAAAAGGCTTTGATTCCCTAGTCATTCTAGTCTGCTGGCTAATCTAGAAGGAAGGTAACGCGCACATGTTCAACAACCTCTCTATGCGGGCGCCGGACTTGGCGGACTGGATCAGGCAAGTCGGATGCCAATGAGTATCTGCTGGCTAGTGTGTTGTCGGACTATCTACAGTAGGTCGTGCGGCACCCTCTTGCAGCCTGTTGCTTGACGGGGGTAGCCAGTTCGCTTGTTTCAGCTCTTTAACTCTTGGTTGTCAGTGAAATGCTAAGCTCCTCCTTAGCGTTGCAGTTTCTTTTTTTTTGACACTAGCATTGCAGTTTCTTGTACAAACTTTCACTCCCTCTTAATAAAACACATGTTCAGACATGTTTTCAAAAAAATACTAGGAACATCCCTCCTAGTTAGGTGTGAATACGGATACAAATGCTAGCAGGTGCAAGGTCATCCTAGTGGAGCATTTGAGGAGTCTTGTTTAGCTCTGCAAAGGCATGAATGAAAATTTAACTCATATACCTTTCAAATAATGTAGCATGTTAATCCTAAAAACTTGGATATTCTGAACAGAAGTCCACGAAATATAGAGGTTGTTCTTGGTATTGTTCTGACTTGTGTAAACCACAACTATTTGATGTAAGCAGTGACAGGTTAATTTTGTTCAATATGCATACGATTTAACTCCCATGGGCATATCACAAACGCGATTGGATCAGATTAGGGCCGTGTTGGCACACGAATCGAACAGGGAGCCGGAAGATCTAGCTCGAAACAAGAAAAATCGGACCCTTCGGTTTGGCAAATCAGACTATCCAGTTTTGTCGATTTCAACGGCAGTCAGGAGCGCCACCGGCACTCGACGAAAGGGTGGCAAGAACCATGGCAACCCAAGGGGTTGAAGGGGTGGCAAATATATCTAATTGAAGAAAAATGAAAAGTAGAAGAAAATTAGGGCAAAAACTAGAAAATATGTAAATTGTATAGATTCTATTGTTGGTTACATCAATCGACCGCGGCCTATGTATATATAGGCAACATGACGTAGATCTTTGACACAGATACGAGAGAATCTTTTTAAAATAAACTAAATTTCAAATTCTAATCAGACTTTATCTGTTCTGAGAAAACCAGACCATCCAGAATACCAAACCGGACCATCCAGTTTTTGCCACTTCGTCTTTAGGCTTGAATTTTCTTAGTTCTTGGTCCTTAATGTCTTGCTTCCCCTTTCTATGCTTCAAATCATCTTGAATCTTCAAATCTTCATGTTTAGCTCCTTCCTTGACTTAATATTGAAACTGTCAAAATCGGACTGTCCAGAACCAGAAATCGGAGTATCCGGTTTTTACTGTCTTGCCAAATTTGGTCATCAATACATGCCCTTGCCTTTTAG
>VSTD030001193.1:0-13618 GCA_008808055.3 Sporobolus alterniflorus
CTTTGTTTCAAGGGGAAGAGAATGATGTGGCTATTGTAGGGGGTGATTTGAAGGCCAATTGCAACAATAAAGTTGCTAAAACTATGAGTGACTTGATTGATATATCCGCAAAGCCGAGGACGGCTTTGATTCAACGGAGAGAGAATGATAATATTTTGATAACATTTTAGTTGCAAAGTCAAGGAATAAAACATTACTTGTGGCTAATCTGTGCAACAATGAAAACAAGATTGATGTTACGTCTTGTGTTCTGATTGGATCTATACTTTTGAAGATTAAGGAACCTAAGAATCATGTCATGGTTCCCCAAGGCTTTCCAAGGGTGTGGGATACCTTCCTTTCAAGTTCTACATGGCCTCAAGTCCACCCAATAACGAAATCTCAAGGTATGGAAAGTCCAAGTCCAGTTCGGGTCCAACTGAGAATCTAAAAGCAGTCCACCTTAAAACTTATGCCCAAGTCGCATACGATATCCAATTAGGCCGTTCTTGGACTCTTTGGAAAGATAAGGAGCTTATTGTTCCAACAGGACTGGTAACACATACAAATAAAATCTGAGTCAACCAGAATTGGCAAAACAAGTCGAGTTTCAAGAAGCTATCCAGGTGCTGCGACACCGTATTTGGGTCTTTGGGTCATGTATCATGTCCGAGCCCAATAGGGGCGCATCCAGGGGTGTTTCCATGATCCTAACACTATATTATGTGCTGCCACCATCACATTAGGGTTGAGGCTTTGATTATTGTGAGTTTTGTCGAGGGTTTCTGCTCTGCAGGTGGTGCCGCCATCGTTCCTGCCGCGGTGACGGTAACTACTCATCTGTCAAGGCTTGTGTGAGATCGTGATCAAGCTCATGCATCTTGAGTGCATGTTAGATCCCTGCGTGGATTTCCCCTCCTTCTGATCGTGGTGTCTACTTGGTGCTATGGGTGGAAGATCTATCTAGGGTCTTGGATTGCTTGCTTGTAAGCCAGACTCATCTATCAACTTTGTTGCTGTCTGGCTGCACAGAACCGTGTCTGAATTGAATTGGAATTTCCATATCAGGCGGTTTCGTGATTGGATTGCTTTGAGATCTTGTATACTGTGAAAAGGAGGTCTTGCACACACCTGGTAGTCCCTGAAACACCTTGATCAGATCCATAGGTTTCTCAATTGTCAAGAGCATTGATCCAATCTGAGCACTTATATCTCTCATCTTTATTCTTTTCATTGTTGCGCAGATTAAACCCAATATTTATTTTCTTGCATGATATTGCAGCTGAAGTATTATCAAGTTGATGATTCATAGGCTCATCATTCCGGACCCTCTAGTTTCTGATACTGGACCATCCGATTTTGCTGGCTCAGGTTCAGTAGAACAGCTTGGTTATTGGTGCAAAAGAATGACTCTAAACGAGCCGATGTCTCAAAAACGGCACCTCTAGGTGAAATTAAGACTACTCATACACCTTGACCTTTTCTACATGTCGAGCCATCAAAGAACAACTTCCATGGATGAATTGACACTAAATTGCATGATTCATTGAAATTTTGCTCTATACTATGCCCAGCGATGAAATCCACTACAACATGGCCTTTCATAGATTTTAACAATTCATAAGTCAAATCGTATTGTATCAAAGCATAAGCCCATTTTTCAATTCACCCACTCAAAATCAGCTGCTGCAACATATGTTTAATTACATCGGCCCGGAACGCAACTATGCAAGTACTAGATAGCGAGTAATATCGTAATTTGGAACAAGCATAAAATAAGGATAAACATAACATTTCAATAAATGAATACCTTGTTTCAGCATTGATCAGGCTCCGGCTTAAGTATGTAATGTTGTGCTCCTTGTCAGTAGTCACTAGAGTCAATACAGTCCCAATAACGCTAACCTCGTAGTGATGTATAGCCGAAATGGAATTTCGGCCACATGTGCTTTCATCACTGGCGGTGAAGATAAGTATTTTTTGATGTCGTCAAAAGCACGTTGCTGATCTCCCCCCCCCTCCCCAAAGTAAACTTAGCTTTGTTCTTCAACCGGAGTATTGGAGCAAATGCACTAATCTTCCTCGACAAGTTAAAAACAAATCGCCTCAAGTAATTTTACCTACCTAAGAATATTTGTATGTCGTTCTTACATTGTGGCGGCTGCACTTTGTTGATAGACTCTATTTTCGTAAGATCAATCTATATACCATAATCATGAATAATAAATCCTAAGAATTTTCCAGCCGACACACCGAACCCACATTTAATGGATTCATTTTTAATGCATACTGACACATTCTCTCAAGAGCTAAGCATAAATTGGCTAAATGACTATCCATGCTATCCGATTTAACAATGACATCATTAATACACATTTCTAATATGATTCTAAGCAAATCATGAAAGATTAAGTTCACAGCTCTTTGATATGTCACGCCAACATTTTTTAACCCAAATGTCATGACAACCCATTCAAATAAAACGTTAGAACCAGGACAATGAAAAGTCGTTTTGGACATATCCTCTTTGGCCATAAAAAAATGATTATAACCAGCATTCCATCTAAAAAGCTAATTACTCGATGTCCAGAAGCATTATTAATAAGCATATTAGCTATAGGCATAGGATATTCATCTTTAGAAGTTGCTTTATTTAAATTGCAAAAATCAATACAAACCTGAATTTTGCCCGTGTTCTTCTTCTCCACGGGTACGATGTCAGAAACTCACTCTGCGTACCAGCAAGGTCAAATGATTCCTACGTCGAGTAGTCGTTCCACCTCCTCCTTAACCTGATTGTGGATGATCGGATTAAACCTTTGAGCGGGCTTCTTATATGGCCTAAAACTAGATTTAATTGGGACCCAGTTTTCTACTAACTCTCGGCTAAGTCTAGGCATTTCACGATAATTCTAGGCAAAACAATCGACATAATCATTAAGCAATTTTATTGTAGCCTCTTTGCGCTCTAAAGACATGTTCTTGTTTACAAATGTCAGCCTAGGTGTGATCCCATATCCTATGTCTATCTCTTCTAAAGGGTTGGCCAATGAGAAACCTTGTCCTAACTTTTCTACCTCATCAAAATCTTCTATGTCCTAGCATATATCATTCATAGTAGACTGATATTGCTCTGTGTGATGTCGTAACCAATCGGCATTCTTTTGTGCACTCATTTGAATACTACATTGCCGAACCAAACTTCAGAAGTTGACTTTACTAACATGGGCATAAATTCATCTTTAGAGACGCTAAGGAAGTGGTAGCTAGAAAGATCCTTCCCCGATAGGCACTAGGCACTCCCATGCTACCAGTCGGCCATGGCGTCGACCAGAGTAATGTAAGCCGACACATCTGCATGTACTACCTCAATCTCATCGTCGATCCAGTGGATTAAGAATTGGTGCAAAGTAGAAGGAACACAACAATTGGCATGAATCCAATCATGACCAAGAATAACACTATAGTTACCTTGCATCTCGATGATGAAGAACACGGTAGTGAATGATTTGCACCCTATGGTGAGCTCCATGGAGACGACGCCTCTAGCCTCCATCGGGTTGCCCCCCACACCGCTAAGTGTCAGGTTAGTCTTCCTGAGCTTGTCATCCTCCCTTCCAAGCTTCTTGAAGATGGAATATGGCATTAGGTTGATGTCAACACCGTGGTCAACGAGCATCCTGGAGATCGGCCTCCTGTTGATGTGACTCTGAATGTACAATGGCTTCAAGTGCTGGCTCAACTCTTTGGGCTTCTCAAACATGGTCTCCCTAGGACTAAGAAACATATAAGCACCCTGCTCCTCGCCACCCCTAAATTCGGCCGGCACCGTGAACACCAATTTCATGTGCATGCCAGTCGGTGGCGGAGACCCCTCCTTGATCAATGGAGAATCGTCATCGTCCAGCAGGTCCATATCATCGTCGGAGGCTGTGAGTGAAGGGGCGCTGGTCTTCTCCTTTACCCTCCATTCTTACTTTGTTGGGTTCACCGATCGAATGATGTTTAAGTACTCATTTCTCTCTTTCTTGGCCGCTTCTTCCCTTAGCCTCTACGCTCTCATTCATTGGATCCTCCTCCTCTGGCTAGGAGTGAGTCTTGGAGGACACCAACGAGGTGCTAGTGTCATCCCGAGTGCGGTGGTCCTCAAAGTCCTCTTCTGTCTAGATGGACAGGTTTGGGATACTGAACTATTTGGTTTGGCAGTTGCCATGAACTGGACCCTGCTTCAACATTGACTTTTGCCTTCTCACCCTGGACCAAGTTCTGCTCTGCTGCCACCTCTTCTAGAGCTTTCTACGTGTCTTGCTTCGCTTTGTCATTGGTGGAAGCTTCACTCCTTGGTCCTGTATGGCCCTGGCTACCCCCTGATCCATCAGCAGAAAACCCATCATTGGGCACCCACTGCCTGCACTAGTGTACTGGAGCTGTTGGTGTCTTCGGGAAATTGGACCATCCAGTTTGGCGTTCCGGACCATACAGCTTTCCTGCCATGGGACCCTTCTATCCTACTGGTGGCTGGCGCTTTTGTCTCGGTCGTCTCCTGTGTAGTAGCCTCCATGGCTAAAACCATCAGCAGGTCACGACCATCCCGGGTGGAAGTGCATCGACGGTGGAGCCCATGGTCCATACCATCCCTCCCATGGTGGACAAGGTGGAAACATCATCAGCAGAAGCCCACATAGCCCAGGCATTGGTGGACAGATCAGGAAGTAAGGCACCAGATGATAATCCCACTGACGATGATCCCGTCCTTCAGAATTTCACTGAGGTGGAGGGATCACTTGTCGGACAAGCTCCCGGCTACAGATGTACTGGCCTGACTAAGGGAAACTGGACTGTCTGGTTTGATATTCCAGATGGTCCAGTTTTCATGCTCCATGATGCCAGCCCTACCTTCCATGTACTTGGCCATGATGATGTTAGAGGTGGCCTTTGGGTGCTATTGTGACTTGCTCCTCTTGTACTTTTCCCATTGGCCATCCTTCAGATTCTTTGCCTTGATCATTCTTGGCAGTCACTCTTCTCCTATGATGACCTCCTTACCCTTGGTTGACTCAGCCCGAGATGGTCGAACCAAGAACTTCTTCCCATCGAGCTCAACCATGTTCATATTCACCGAGAATGAGTCCTTGTCGAGCTTCATTTGGGGACTCTCTACAAATTTCAATCGACCTTCATTTATAGCCAATTGAACCTATCGATGGAAGACATCGCAATCCTTAGTAGCATGAGAATAAGAATTATGCCATTTACAATAAGCATGCTTTTTGAGATGTTTCGGCAATAGTATGACATGACTACTTGACAATTTGATTTGTTTTTCCTACAGCAAGTAATCAAAGAACCTATCACATTTTGTGACATCAAATGTGTAGCATATTTCATCTTGTTGACTCTTAGTAGCCGACTTCAAGCTAGAGCATACGAATGGTTTAGATTTAGGCCCCCCAATTCCATTCAGCTACACAAATCTTCACCGCTTCGTGTTCCAATGATTCGGTACTATACTCAACCATATTAGCGTGGTGCTCGTTCCTAGACCTATTGCTACTCCTAAACTCTTTGGCTCGGCTTTCACAATCTAGAGCCCTTTGTAAGACTTGGCACAAGATCCTGTGCAAGAACGCACACGCGTTGAGAAGTAGAAATTGGCACAAGTAAATGAAAGTGAGTTTGAGTGAACTCACCCAGGGGCTTTTGACCCCTTCCCTTAGAGGAACCGTGCCAGAGCCAAAATCCCAATCAGCCACATGAGTGAGAACCCCCCAATCAGCCAAAATCCACGGAGAAGGGACGATCAGGACAATTTGGCCCCAGATAAACCCACATAGTCATCTTTTGCTTGTAGAGTGGTTGAACACGGCAGTTGACAAAGGTCCGCAGTAGGTCCGCACCTGTCAGCCCACCACACAGCAACTGTTGGATGACCTCACACAAGGGTTGTAGCTTGCGAATATCCTTCTGGGCAACACCGTACCTCCATTTGGGTTGAGGGATGAGGTGGCTACCTGTGAACCAGGGGAGCGATGCGTCTATGTCATTCCTTAGAAAGAACCATAATTTCCACCACATGACCAGAGGGTCAAACATCAGGAGATGAAAGAAGGGAACAACTCTAGACCCACATTGGACAAAGATGTCCACATTGCCCAAAGCCACTGTTTTTGTGCCCAAACCCTATTGTAGTTAGGCGTGAAAGAAGTAGTTCCACAGATCAAAGTGGGGCTCAATCCCCATATAGGCCTCGCACAGGGTAACAAAGGCCTCCATGTGCAAGATCCCCGAGGGGGTCAAGTGATGTAGTTCCAGGCCATAGAACTGCAATAGAGAGCAGAGAAATCAGTGTGATGGCACACCAAACCCTCGCTCAAAGAATGTCGCACATGCCACGACGTATCCCCCCCGCCTGAATGGGAGATGCAGGATCCTCAGGCACACGACAAGTAGCCAACTCCGCCATTGTCATATACTCTTGACTCACAAGGTTTTGCAAGTGCTCTTGCATGACCTCCGGCATGGACCAACCAATCTCCGCCATGGATCAGAAGAGAAGGAGAGGCAACACCCAGTAAGCTCAACAACTCCACCTATTTTCTAGATCTATTTCTCTATCTCTCTTTCTTTTTAGCCACAGGGAAGGAGGCGGGGAGACATTGTGAGATCGTATGGAAGGATGTAGGTTCACAGGAGCGACTGCCAGCTTTATAGCCCCATGGTGTAGCAACCGAGGAGGCAAAGTGTCTCGGCTCCGTAGGCGCAGTAAAAATGAGCTTACATGTCACCCGACTCCTCGAGCGACGTGCCCTCTACATTGCAAGATACAACAATCGTATCCAAAATGGGTGTGACGATTGCCGTGGGGTCTGCCAAAGCTCAGGGTTCGAAGGCGAAACCCACCAGTCATGTCAGAGTCCCCTAGAGAAACTAGAGCGAGGGACGAAGAGACACAAAGGGTGGCCAATAGCTACCGCCTCTGGAGCCCCATCGAGGGGACCCGACATCCTCAAGCTTCATATCTGAGTCCCGATTGGGAGGTTTCCTTCACGACCCTCTGTGTGGGCGGGCATTGAGTCGTTCGAGTTTTCTCGCTAGGCATTGCCTGGAAAGACGCTTGAAATCACCTAGTACAGATTTGACCAAGGGGGCATTAGCCCCTATCTGGTCCAATTGAGAGGCACCTGCCCTAGCTGGCTCTCACCCATGAATGGTGATCCAGGCTCCAGTCAGATCGTAACTCGGCACTACGGTGCCCATTCTCGGACCGTTAGCCAGCTGGAGAGCTTGGGAACAATGCCGACTAGCGAGTCCTCGCAGCTCAACCCCTCTAGGTAATCAAAACACCTGAGGACGGGGTTGGTGCACATGCCCCACCACATTCTAACAAACCAAACAGAACCGTGGGGTTTCATTAAGTCATCAACGCAAAATAAAGCAGTCGATATGGAACTTAGCCTCCACCTGAGCTTCTACCTCAGTCGTAGCCTCGGGGGCTACATAGTGGGCACCACCGCAGGATTCCTAGTCGAGACCGTGAAGGCTTTAGCCCGGCGATCTCACCACCAAACCATGCAGAAGTGCCCATTGTAACATATGAGTGCATGTTCCGCCAGCTGTTGAGTGACCGGCTCTGGCCACCTGCTCAATGGAGGGCTTGGGGGCTACTATCAGGTTCTAGTACCGTGGGTCACCGATTACGGCCCAAAATTCTGGATACGACTGGTTCCATCTAGCGGCAAACGGCTGGAGAATCGTACACCCCATACCGGATATGGCCCCACTACTCTGGGCTTTAGAGGAGGGGCCTCCAACCTAAAAAGCTCTAATCCCAGGAGCAATCAATGCCTTCACTTTTTTCCATCCTATGAAAGGCACAGGCAGGCTGGATTTCACCACCTGTCTGCCCATCCCGCGTGCCTCCTCAACCCTTTGCAAGGCCCGGGCCTCTGGTGAAACAACCCTGGTGGCTTTTAGCTAATGGATAGCATTGCCAGCCCTAGGGCCTCAGAAAGCGGTGGGCATAGATGCTTGGCACGATGGGACATGGCCACAGGCGCCCACACGCACCTGATAGCATATACTTAGGTGCTGGAATCCGTCCCATCGCCGCCTGATGTAGTAGCTCAACTAGGGGCACACACATAAGCACCATGATGGCCCTAACATAGGATAAGCATGCCTTTTGTAAAAACAAGTTACTCCACGTAAGATTCTGTAACGTAGGTATCTAGATGATCAACACTCCACCAAATATCTAGGCCTGGGGGCTTCGCATCCCCCAAAAAGGAGCCACTGCCCACTGCAGTGACAGGACAAAACAACATCTGATATGCATCCATGTCCCCTCGTCTGACTGTTGTAGGCCGCTGGATGGTGCAGGGGGTGGCCTAGCCCATCCACATTGACCGCCACGTAGGATGGTGTCAGTGTTTTTTGCACCGGCAGGATATAGGATGGTCAAGATCCTGTGTTCCCGTTCCTAGGTGGTCTTGCAAACTATGAAGAACTACAAAGCACACTATAGTTTATACTGGTTTAGGACCCTTCTATCAGGTAATAGCCCTACGTGCAGCATTTTTGATATTGAAGATGAACAATGTTACAATGGGGGTGAGCACAGAGCTTGAGAAGTTCGCTAAGTGAAAGGGGGAAATGTTCTTGTGTCCCCTACCTAAAGGGTAGTGGCCCTTTGAAAGATCGAGAAGAGGTTGGATAACTATGAGCTAATTATTTCTATGTCCACGAAGGGATTTACGTGACCAACGGGTTCATACTTGAGATAGTTGGTTTGTAGTGGTCGGTTGGAGGCTTCCATAGTGTTTGGATCAATTTTGGAGTCTTCTTCTGGGTGTTCACTTTGGACCCGAGCCTTCTTAATGATGAGGTTGGATGAGGCCTGGGTCGGTTCGTAGAGGTTGCTTTGTGGGGCCTTGACTTGCTGGCGACGTCTTCCCACGTGGGTGCTGAGGTGGATGGGGTTGCCTACCCCCTGCACCGGCCTATGGCCCATAGCTACTAGCCGAGGGGACATGTCCCACCGGTAAGGCATCGTCTTGTCTTGTCATTGTTGATAGGCGGTGGCACCCGTCGGGGAGAGAAAGCTTCTCGGGGCATAGTGTTACACAATAGAATGTGACATGGTGGAGGACGGCTTGACAGAATGTGTAATAGAGGGTAACCCGGGGAGGGGGGGTTAAGGAAGCTAACCTGACAATATTGTGTAACACAGATAATGTCGGGAGAAACAGGTAACTTGGTAGTGAAGGAAAATGTGGGGGAAGGACCGATGATGGCCAATATCGAGTTGCTTGAGGCTTGGGTAAGCTCGGGTAAGGCAAATCAGGTTACCTGGGTGTCCCAGACATGCTTGAGTTACCCAAAGTTATCTGGGTTAGATCACGGTTACTCTAGCCTAATTACGAGTCGGGTGAGGCTGGGGTAAGGTTGGGTAAGGCAGATTCAGTCTTGGGTAAGGCAAATGGGGTTATCCAAGATGCTTTAGGGTTACCCGGCTTGGCTTAGGGTTACCCGAGCTATCTTGATGCATTATCGGCCAAAATAAGCATAAGTCTGGGTCGGAGGCCGATGAGTAAGTTTTCAGGTGAGGACAGTTGAAGGGTACCCAGCGAGGCAAGGTGATTGGGTAAGGACGGGTAAGTAGTTGGGTGCAGCGAAGTGTTACCCAGCCGGGCAAGGAAGTTGGGTACGGTGGCCGGGTATGATTGGGTAGGCAGAAGTCCAATCGGGAAAAGAATGGGTAAGGTAATTTGGCCGGGTAAGACCATGTAAGGCCAGGTAAGTAGAAGTCCGATCGAGAGAAGAATCGGGTAAGGGGATTCGGCTGGGTATGGACGTATAAAGCTGGGTAAGCATTGATGCGATCGGATAAGGCACTCGAATGAAGATTGGATACACTATTCGGGCGTGATTCGGGTAAGCCGATAGGGTGAAGGTTACCCGAGTAAGTTGTCCGGGTGAACTCAAGAAGAAGATTAAGGAAACAAGTCTGAATTGAGATGGAGACTGAGTCCAGAGGGGGGTCAAGACCTTGAGTTCGAGTATGGAAGAGTCAAAGCCAGGGTGAGCTATGTCCGAGCCAAGAAGGGTCCAAGGATAAGGAGTTCAGTTCAACTAAAAACCGAGTTGGGGAGGAGATCAAGTTAAGTTAGAGTCCGAGTAGGATCAGGTTAGGAGTCAAATAGATAAGGATCGTAAGATAGAGTCCACATAAGTCACAAGTTGAGTTGTAAAGAGATAGGAGCCGATTTAAAAGTTGTAAAGAGATAAGAGTCAGATTGTATAAGGAGGGTTGAGGTGTGTGCACCAAAGGACAACAAGTAATCAATCTTTGTGGTTTTGGAGAGAAAACAATCGTCTTATCCTTACGAGACAAGGCCTTACTTTTTTCCACGTGAGCCATCAAGTTTCCGCGCGAACATATTTTTGGTGACTCCGCTGGGGACGACATTCACGTGTTGATCATTGCTCCAAGTTTCGCTAAATAATCAATGATCTACGTTGATTTATCAAAGCTATGACCAACCCGGAGGAGAGTGGTTCCTGGATCGAGGTCGGGCCCCACAACACAACCAGTGTGGCAATGGAGCATCTGCCCGAGGCAGAGAGGAGGGCGCTCGAGAAGGAACTCAAGGAATAGATGGCTAAGGTGAGAAGGAGGAAGCTCACGTGTTTCCCAAAAACACGCACAGGAGTGATCAAGAAAATTGTCCCGACCATCACGACTACAGCAACCGCTACATCTACAGTAACTCCTAACCTTACTCCTGAAGAATTGGTTAAATTTATGGACGTAGCGGTAGCTAGCAAGTACGGGAACGATCTCACGAACTTTACCCATACTATCACCGGGGAGGTACGTAGTACCTTAGATACCTTCAAAACATATGTACAAAACACATTGCCTCGGCAAATTAGATCGGTGGTGCAGCAGGTTCAGGGTGAGTCACATGGTAAACAACCAGTAGCTGAACCTAGCACACCTTACCTGGGTAGCACATCCGCACTGGGCAACACGGGCACGCTTTACCTGGGTAACACTACTGCACTGGGTAACCCATGTAACATAGCTAGTATAAGCACTTTACACCTAGGTAACACTTCAGGTAATGTTATTTACATTGGTGCTAGTTCACCGTATCCGGGGGGTGTTTCGATGGGAAATCCGGATAGCTCTCTGATTGCTAATCTACCTTACCCACGGGGCACGTCCACTTTGGGTAACACGAGGTTTCCTGCTCACACCACACCGACCAACCTAAACCCGAACTTTTAGCAACCGTATTACCAAACCATGGCTTACGGTCCCAACATACCTCCCATGGGTACGTGTGTTCCTCATGGTCCTATTCCTGACATGTTTTTCCCTGGCACACCGGCTTACGTTACTCCTAACCCGAGGGTGGAGGGTGAGGTAAACGATGGGGTTAGGGATCAAATCGCTAGGACTTTGAGGGAGTTCGGGTTTACACCGAAGGGTCGGGCTAGGTCCTATAAAAAGCCATATCTGGTGTACTTTGACACGATTCCTTATCCACGGGGTTTCCAGGTACTGGATCTAGCTAAGTTCATGGGTGATGACGCTAAAACCAGATATGAGCACATAGGGCAGTTTCTTGCACAAGTTAACAACATGGGCATCACTGACGTCCACAAGATTAGGATGTTCCCGTTATCTCTTACCGGGGCAGCCTTTAATTGGTTTACCTCATTACCTCCAAACTCGATAGATTCTTAGGTTAGTTTGGAGCAGAAATTCCATGATTACTTCTACAACGGGGAGGTAGAAGTAAGGTTATCCGATCTCACATCCATGAGACAAAAGTACACCAAAGCTGTTTTCGATTACTTGAGGCGGTTTAGGGAGGTTAGAAATTGGTGTTATGACCTAACCATTGTAGAAAAGGAATTGACCAATCTAGCTTTTGCAGGTTTGACACCGTATCTCAGGGATAAGTTGGACGGGCAGGAGTTTTCTAACACTAACCAACTCCTGCAACGTGCGCTACCCTACGAGAATCGTGCTAAGTATAGCCGATTTAGGGACAGGGCTAAGAAGGACAAGGAAATGCACCACGTTAACTTTGTTGGTGAGGAGGCCGACGATGAGGAGGGCAACGAGATTTGTGTAGCTGAGTGGGTTGAAAAATTCGGGGATAAACCCATCTTGTGCTCTTTATTGAAGCCCAACGGAGGATGGAGGGAGGAGATGAGATACACTTTTGACATGTCAAAGTGTGAGTATCTCTTTGATATACTACTTCAGGGAGGGGTTATACGGCTCTCCAAAGGACACGTCATACCTAATGCCAATATTTCAGCAAAGAAGACATATTGTAAGTGGCATGATTCTTATACTCATACCACTAACAAATGCAATTATTTTTTGTGACAGGTACAATCAATGATCAATGACAGTTGATTGACTCTAGGTGATGGAGGCAAGATGAAGCTTGGCACAGACCCGTTCCCCATTGGCACGGTCGAGCTCATGGACAAGAAGGTTTTGGTGTGCACGGATCAAGCCGAGATGACCAGGGACAAGAACGTGGTTGTTTCTGATGAACTGCACAATCGGATGATCAAGCTCAAAACTGAGAGATTGGCATGTGAAAGGAGAACGTGCTACACAAGCTAGATAAGAGGGTAAAACCCACGTTGGCCGTGTTGATTGAAAAATATCAATGGCAGTTGGAGGAAAATCGGAGGTACTGGGTTACCCGGGGATCAAACAGGACAGATTCTTTGAAGCCCGGAACTGGCCGGATCAATAGGAAACATGGCATACAGAGGAGTCCCGAAGGAGGTTGGTGCAGCACTCTACAGATCGGGAACCCAGGATAAGGCAAAATCCTTGGTTTACTGATCGGTCGGGTTCGGGTAACCCAGATCGCCGTGTCAACCGTTCCGACGTGTTGCGTAAGGAAGAAGAATCGTCATTGGACCAGGAGCAAGTCAAGAACCACCTCAACCCATGACCCATCACACAAGAAATGTTACTTCAGCACCACCACCAACTCATAATGGAAGCTCAACCCTGACCCAAGCTCAATAGAACTACGCTCGAGGAAGGGTGAATCACGTGGCTATGGAAGAAGCTCAAAATGCCATAACCATGTTGCCCGGTACATCTTAGTCAGTTCCATTCTATCTTAACCATCTCTTACATTCTTTTCTTTTCTGTTCCTGAGAATCTCGGGACAAGATTCCTGTTAAAGGGGGTACTCTTGTCACGCCCCCAAAATTCCAAATTTTGGAATGTGACTAAAATTCACTAAATTTTAAAACTTTATATCAATAAGTTAAAATTATTTTCTAGAATTTAGAAAGGATTAAAATTTATTTAGGCAAAAGATTATTTGCTAAAATTATTAAATCAATTTAGGTTTTTATAATTGATTGCTGCGTTCATGCCGACTTGCATTTATTCTTGTATTGATGTGTGATCTAGAATTAGGTTCCGAATAGGATTCGTTTGAATTCAAACAAATTTTATTTAAATCTTAAATTCTAGACATTAGAAACAATTTTCTATATTCTCTTACCTCTTTTGGTTAAATTCCCTACAGTTAGTCTATATATATTTATATATTTATTATTTTATTTTTCATCTCGTCTCTCC
>VSTD030001194.1:0-13615 GCA_008808055.3 Sporobolus alterniflorus
GTCAGAATCATATTCAACTATTCATGTAAGACTAAATAATTTAGTCACATAGCATTAATATGAGCCTTAAAATTAATAGGATTAATTTAGGAAATTAATGGGCCTGTCCAAATTATTCCAACAATCGTTACCTGGGATTGGAGGTCATTCAGGAAGAACACTGCACCTCCACAGCGCCCTGAGCACTGTGGCACAGGTGCGCGGATGGCCGTCAGCACCTCGGACATGAAGAGAAACGGGTTCGGCCCTGAGGAGCAGCCCAGGTGGGCAACAACCATGGTGCTCCGAGGGCCCAGCGACGTGCACAGTTCTTGTACAGCCTAGTGAAGGACTGGCTTGGTCTCCGGTATTTAGTGCCAATTATCATGTGCTTAGCTTGATGGCAGTTGGCACACAAACATAATTGGTGGCATAGCTGTTCGCGCTGTCTCCCGTGGCCATGCGCAAGTCTATCTCTGCCTTCATTGCTACTGATTATTATCAGCTTCACACAAGCTCTGAGGATGCTTGTGTTTACTGCACCTTAGAGAGCAAATGGACTTTTTCTGGTGGTAGGGCATTTTCTTTATAGAGGCAGCTTGACATTGCTAGGTGAGAGTTGTAATATTTGAGACAATCTATCCTGGACCGAGAGGCCGTGTAAATCAATACCTTAAAGTTGGAATGAGCTAATTGCACAAACCTTTAAAACCATTAACGGCGGTGAAAGGGTCTCGTGTGACATTCATTTATTTCACGTTCTTATCGAACTCACCAATGGTACATCTGTAAGAAATCAGATCCTATTTTCCAGTCACAAAATGCGGCCCGTCCTCGAAGGTAACAAATATATGTGTACCTTTTTTTTATTCTCTCCATGTTATTGTTTCCTCGTGAATCCAGCCTGTTGCAATGACTGACAAACTCTCATCAGGTCACATGTTCTTTTTCCGAAATATCACGTGTTTCTCATTTTCTTTTGTGTTTAGATGTTTCGCCTAAATCTTGCTACATGTAATGTATGTATGTGTCACATTGCGTAATTAATGCACGAGTCATGTTGGCTTTGTTGGTCGATCTCAATTGCAATTATTAATATGTTTTCCAAATCAACTAAGAGTTTTAAAAAATCTGTCCTATTTCTAAAATAAATAATAATATTATCTATACTATAAAGCATGAGTTGAAAGAAATAATTTAGCCACCCTACGATCATCTACCCTTAATTACATACGACTTGACTTCATTTCTCCGTTGGATCCAAATTTGCATGTCTATTTTATGGGCCCAACATAAATATGTAGCCTTACAGTATTATAGAACTGGATAAATGAATTCATTTTACTCTGACGCTCACGTCAAAAGTTACCAAAGAAAAAAGCTACCAGACTACGTATATATGACAAGCTCTATCTATTCTGATGCTTTGTTTTGTATTCGTCATTTAGGGTGGGCATTTTCCTTGGTCGATACACGAAAAAGGAAGTGTTTCTATTACTACAGCGGTACAACCCATCACTTTCCTCTGTGTCGAACCGATCTCCACTGTGATGTGAGACAAGATTGGCGTAAAACTCATCACTCAATGCATGGCTTGTATGTTCATTATATAGTCAGGGAGGTGTATAAGAGTCCGGCTAGGATACAGAGTCCTACTCGGTTACATGTAGAGTTACAATCGGAATCAATGTAAGTGTCGGTGTTTTTTCTGGCACCTCTAAGATATAGGGTAGTTAAGATCACGCGTTCTAGTTTTAAGGTGGTCTTGTGAATAATAAAGTTCATAATAATCTATCATGGTTCATACCCCTCCTCAGAGGTAACAACTCTACATTCAGCGGTTTAATATTGAAGATGAACATTTGTTACAAGGGGTGAGTAGAGAGCTCAAAAAGTTCATGTAGTGAATGAGAAAATGGATCTCGTACCCCCTGCCTAAAGGATAGGGGGCCTTTTATACACCGCTCAGGGTCTGCAAGCTACGGTCGGTTACTTTACAAATAGGGTTAAGTTATATGGCCAGTAGGACCCCAGACTGAGAACGTCGATTCATAAAGGTTGGATGTGGCTTCCTGGTTCTTCTTCTTGGATCCTGGGTGCTAAGGTGGATGGTGTCCGGGACAATTCTTGGAGACGCCATTGCTTTGCTTGGCTACTAAGCCTTCTCACGTGGGGGCTGATGGAGACAGGTTAGCCTACCCCTGCACCGTACTTCGGTCTGTGACCATCAGATGGGGGGTTAGAGCTTTCTGATAGGTGCTGCCCTGTCCTGTTGTGATGTAGTGGGCGGTGGTGACTTTCTGGGGGGTGCAAGCCCCAGATCTGAATATTTGATGGGGTGTTGACCGTCCGGGTACCTGAGAGACCGAATCTTACACAGAGAAGCTCATTTTTATTAGGGCGTGCTTATCCAATGTCAGAGCTATCATGATGATTATGTGTGTACCCTTGGTAGGGTGGCTATGTCAGATGGTGATGGGACGAATGTCACATCCCAAAATTTTCATTTCGGAATGTGAACCGTTTTCCAAAAGAAACTCAATTTTTTTCCAAAAAGGATTTCATTTATTTTTTATTTAAAATGGTTTTATTTGAATTTATCTTGAATTTGAAATGAGTATACAAAGTCAAAATGTTTATTTGGTGTTCAAAATTTATTCATTTGAATTGTAAATATTTTTAAACAATTGTTTATTTTGAATTCTCCCAAAAATCATTCAAAACGATTTAAACCTGCTTTGCATTTCAAAAACACTTGTTTTAAAAATCCTTGATTTGAGTTTTCAAATCAATTTCCAAATTCTACATTGAAAATATTCTAAACTTGAGTTCAAATTTATTTGATTTGAATATTTGAATCAATGTCCAATTTCTATTTTTGAAAAAGAAGAAACTTTCATTTGAATTTCAAATTCGCTTTTTGAATGCATTCAAAATAGCTACAAAAATTCAAAATGAATTTTACTATTCTTTTCCAACTTTTGGACCAACCTCCCTAGCCGGCCCACCGAAACATATTTCTTTTTTCAGTAGTCACCGGCCCATTGGCCCAGTCGGCCTAGCTGAGGCCCATGGGGTCTTCCCCTTCCTCGAGCTAGGGCAGGCAGCCACCGTTGCTGCCGTCTCCCGGTCGGCCGCCATGCCCGGCCCCCTTTAGGCCACCCACTAGTCGCCGCCCCCTCCTCTGCCAAGTGGGCACCGTCCCATCATTCCCCCATGCCTCCCTGCTTCCTCCCCCCCACTGAAATGGCCGAGTTAAGGAGCTCCACCAACGCCGCCAGCCATCACTTCGCCGACTGCCTCCCCTCCCTCTTGAGCCCTATACAAGGTGCCGAGATGCTCCCCATTCATCGCCACACCAATTCCCACTCCCAAATCCCCTCCTCCCCGCTCCAGTCGACACCACGATGAGCTCCACCCGTCGCCGCCCTTCAACCGCTTCACATTTTCTATGATGGGGGAAGATCACATGGTTGATTTCTTGGGGAAAGGTGAAACGACTGAGAGGAGGTTGTGGGCTGTGCATTTTCTTCTAGTGCTGTCTTGTCGCGGAGTCGTGGGTGCGTCCGTCCGCCTTCTCCTGGAATCAACATGCACGGGGTTGATCTGCATGGCTGATCGGTGGGCCTAGTCCCCATTGGCAGCGAGGGTGGCACCGGTTGCCGATGGTGGTGAACTGTTCGTGATTCTTGGCACGCCACGCACGATCCCAGGCATAGTTCACGAATGGCCATCGCTTCGCCTCTTCGGTAGTATAAATAGCAGGGTGTCAGGCATCAATTCTCTCATCCTACCCTTTCACAACCTTCCTTGAGTAAGAGTGGTAGTGCCCTTCCTTATCTTTGCCTTCTCGGCCGCTTTAGCTTTCTCGCCTGAGAATGGCTCGCGGTGACGATCGCGTGAAGCGCGCTCGGAGTGAGGGTTCCAGCTGTGGCAGTCGATCGTCATCACCTCACTGGATGACGATGGTGGAGGGCTCCCTCTGGGTGTCCGTGGTGAACATGTAGGGTTTCGACCATTCCTGACTATGGTTGGGCTTATCTCTTGATGCATTGTGGATCGTCTGTGTTTGCTTTGTGCAAGCCTCTTCCTGCCCCTCCCACTGTCATGGCGGCGGTGACTGAAGAGATGAATGAGCAGCTCCTGGCATAGGAGGAGGAGTTGACGCGGAGGGAGGAGGCCCTTGCCGCGTGGGAGGAGAAGGCAAAGATTTCTGAGAATTGGTTAAGGTCAACGCTAACCTTGATGATGAACTGGCAAAGGCTGAGGCTACTCAAAAAGAGTACCTCAATAAGATGGAGGCACACACTGCCCACGCCAAGCACTCCCTCGACCTTGACAAGATGATGGGGGAGAAGAAGGTCAAGCTTGATGAAAGAGAGCGGGGGGACCTAGGCTTGCGTGAGGCAACGCTGGTGGAGGCGCAGTCCCTGGGGCTCAACCCCTAGGATAACCATGAAGAGCTGATGGAGTTTGTTGAGCTCTGGAAGCTCCTCAAGGGGGCCGAGGTGGATCATGTCACTGAGGCCGGGTAACTGGTGATCCTGGTGAGGGACGTCTCCAAGGTTCTAATGGATCTTGGCATGACTCCCATCCCGGGGATTCCCCGGGACTCACGCATGATCGATGACGTCTTGGAGGTGGTGGGCATCATCTTAGAGTGCCCGCAGGAGGCCTATGCCTCCGGCCACAACCCCTGGGATTAGGCACTGCCCGATCCCTGTCGCTGCTTCCACCGGCCATCCTGCACTTCTTTTTTGTTTTCACGTTTATCTCTTGTATGTAAATGTTTTGAGGACTCTAGGTCTCTAACGATTTTATACTCTCGGGCCTGTTGCCGCCATTTTTAGCATGACAGGGATTCGGGTCAGGCGTGGGTCCTATTTCACCTGACATGCCATCGCCCGGGTCCCCTACTATAGCGAGTCGGGCACCAAACTGTTAGCTAGCCACGCAGCGTCCCTGGGACCGTGGCAGGGTCAGTTGAAGATTGTCGTGACCTCCACCTTCCCAAGAATGGGTGCCACACCTTTCCCGTCCGGTCCCTCAGGGCTTCCTACCTTTGGAGAAGGCATCTGATGTCATAAATTTTTTTTATCATGTTACAGTTCTTGAGCTTGTACTTAACAGGATATGTGTGATTTGGACAAGTCACTTTAAGAAGTTTCTCGAAATAGTCCTTAGGCCGCTGCGTCTGGCACTTGAAATCGTGTTTGGCTATCCGGCAGGATCAGGCCTGGCCACATGCAGCCGCTGCACTTGGCCGTGCTACAGAGAGCATTGCTGGCGCTCCTAAACTCCTCAATCTGTATTCCCAAATACGCAAATGTTGAACATTTGACATCCAAGTTCAAGACTTTTAGCGCACTTTTCAAGAATGATACAAAAGAACTTTAAAATACGAAAGATGATGACACATCACAATAAAAATGAAGCGTTTTTCTCAGTTCAGAGGAAAAACATTGTCACATTTCCTAAAGACACAACGGTTAAGTCCAAACACTGGCATCGCCACGCCGACCAAAACTTGGCCGTCCCCTCTCCCTTTTCCATGTCGGTCACCATGCATGGCCATGTAGGCTTGCCGCGAAAGAGTGAGGCATGCCCCGTCGTCTTAGCCATGGATGCGCAAGTGACTCACCACCACCATTGTGACTGGGTACCCTCGCAAGAGTATCCCCATGAACTGACTCCGAAATCAGAGCTCTATAGTGCTTAAGTCAACTTTGCCTGTATGATCCTTGTTTCCAGTCATCACTACCAACACGCGATGGATAAGGAGCCTCCGCCACAATCCACATATAGTAGTGTAGTAGGCGATGCCCGGAGATGGAGAGTATTCTAGTTTAGTGACAGCCTCTAAACCCTGGTTCCAAGGAAATCTTCTTTGATCGGTACTTATATAAAGTGGTCCTTTTAGTATTTTTACCCTGTCCAGAATAATTCTTGATCTTTAATGTTTCATTAAGTATCGTGCATGCACGCTTTTGAGTAGCTCCTTACCTATCCTAGCTCCATCAGGGGAAAATCTAGAGCTAATTTTTTTTTTAGAATACAAGGTTCCGACCCTGGCTTTAGGAATGCCCGACACGAGTTAAGAGTAAGAAATGGTACACCGGGGACTTCTCAATACTCCGCATGCAGGCGGGACCGCTGCAATAGCAGCAACGCCACTCTCCACGAACGCTAAGCAATATCAAAGATACCTACTGAAACACGCCTTAACCACTCTTGCCATTCCGTTCCTTCATTGCCTTCTTAATCCTCCTAACGGCCATCGCCACCAGCTCTTGTTCCTCATCCGGCAACAGGATCATCCATTGCTGCATTAATGATATGATGTTAAAAATAAGCACACAAGGTGACTTAACCACCTTCTTCTCTATAGCCATTTTATTCCTAGCTTTTCACAGTGCCCAGCATACCGCTCCTAGTCCAAAGTACATCAGTTTGGTCATCTTAACTGATTTCCCACTAACCCAACCTACCAGGTACTCCTCTAGAGAGCTCGGGTACTTTACCCATATACCTACTTATCACACATCTAAACATGATGTGATCCACATCCTCCTTAACTGCACAAATCTGACATCCTATCTCCCCCTTCCAATTTCGCCTTTTCAGCTGTTGGGAGCCTGTCATTAGCCATTTGCCACATAAAAATTCTGATCTTAAGAGGTAATCTAGCCCTCCATATCTCTCTCATCCTCCTACTAATAACCCCTCCATGGCTTAGGAACCTGTATAATGATCTTGTCGAGTACTAACCCCCTTTCTCAAAGGCCTTTAGGACCACATCTTCTTCCTCATTAAGCACTACCTCCAATAGCTTGTTGTTAAGCTCACTGCACATTTCCCTCTGAGAATCACTCAACTCTCTTTTGAATTACAACTGCCACCTCCCATCCTCCTCCATTTACTCCACTAGAGCTTCACCCTCAATGGGACCTTGTCCAGCCACACATCTTCCCAAAATTTGGTCCGATTCACTCTCCCCACTTTGTGAATAGCTCCCCACTTAAAGAGATGCTTGACCTTATGTAAACCCTTCCAAATTCTGGACCTCCCCTGCTGTTTGAGGAGAAAAAGGTTTTCCCTTTCAAGTATTTTGCATAGATCATGTCACACCAGAGGGATTCTTTCTGCACTATCTTCCAAATCCATTTGACGAGGAGACAATCATTCATCCTCCTGGTTTTGATCACCCCAACCCTCCAAAATCTTTGGAACAGAAATACTCTCCCACTTAACCATGTGATACTTAAATGATTTACACCCCCCTCCCGTTGCCAAAAGAACCTCCCTCTGATGGTGCCAAACTCCTCATGATGTCCATCTGTTAGGTGGTAAAAACCCATCATGTATGTAGGAATGCTACTAAGGCAGGAATTTATCAGGATTAATCTACCCCCTAAAGACATCAATCTTCCCTGCCAAGGATCAGTCTTCTTCCCATCTTCTCATTGATCACCTGCATATCCTGCTTCCTGAGCTTGCTTATATGGATTGGAATCCCTAGATATTGTTGGGGATGCGGGCCGAAGGCCACAAAGAGTCCCACGATGAAGCTCCACCATACGCAAGAACATCCGCTTTACTCATAACCACCAATATACCTTTGCTCATTTCACATGAAAGAGCCAGCTTCGCAGATGGGCCATGATCCCATCGGAGCTCAAGCGGGATCCAAATAGGCAAAGGCTCTCAGGCCACCAGGAAGTCACGCCGGAGGTCGTTAACGCCTGAAGGTGACCGGCGGTGAAGCTAAAAAAAGCGAGGGACACGTGACGGCCCATGATTGTCAGGGCGTTGAAATATTTGTAAATGTCAAAAGACTCTAATGTCCCCGTGATTATACAGTGTTTAGGTGTGGCAGTTGAACGCGGGCATTACAGAGATTGTAATCATTACCTTTTAACTACCCTATAAATAGACCCCAGGTGCTCATTGATGAGACATGTAGGAGCAGTTGCTGCCCACATTTATTGTCGCTGTGCTCTCCCAGACCTTCATACCCACTTCGTGTTCGGGACTCGATAGCCCTCGGCTATTTAGTCCCCAACATTTGGTCCTCACCGTGTTCTAAGCTGAAAGACAACCCTAATAATGCCACCTCGATGAACCAGCCAACGCCTCCATCTAGACGAAGGTCTACCCCAAGCCTCCATCAAAAATCATCAATCCCTCCACCACCCATCCACTCAAATCCTCTCTACCATCACCGAAGGCCAAGAGCACCCAGCCTTTGGTGATCTCCCTAAAGTTCAACTATACCAGCCAACCAACAACATGTCCACCACCGCTGCAGGCTCTAGCCAAAATGGCGGAGGCACTAGATCAATCCAAACCAATGGAGGTGCCCTGCACCAGTCACCTCTATGGGCACCTTCACTGGTACAAGTCATCCAAGGAGACATCAAGCTTGAGCAAGTCCAACTGCAAGATTGGGAGGAAGAAGCCTTCGAAGACAAAGCTGCTGAGGAGGAGGAGCTGCTTAGAGTCTAGCAGGAGATCGAGATTGTCGATATTTTTACACCGGCAAGATACAGGGTGGTCAAGATCGCGTCTTCCTGTTCTGAGGTGGTCTTGCGAACTACAAACCACACTATGGTTTATCCTGGTTCAGGCCCCTCCTTGGAGGTAATATCCCTACATCCAGTGGTTTGATATTGAAGATGAACAGTGGTTACAATGGGGTGAGCAGAGAGCTCGAGAAGTTCACTAAGTGAAGGGGGGAAATAATCTCATACCCCTTGCCTAAAGGGTAGAGGGGCCTTTTATAGACTGGGAGGCAGCCGGATAACTATGAACTAATTACTTTTACATCCAAGAGAAGATTTACATGACCGGTGGGGCCCAGACTTGAGATGATCGGTTCGTAGAGGTCGGTTGGGGCTTCCATGGCATTCCCGTCTGTTCTAGAGTCTTCTTCTTACCTGTGGACTTCGGCTGCACGTGTTTGAGACCTGGTGCTGGGCAATGCCAATGGGCCGTCTTCACTGGCAACATCTCTATCTATGATGGCGGAGCTGCTCAAAGGCCGAATTGACACCATGGCCACCAATAGAGTCTGCTAGGGGACTCAATCTGCATTGGTTGCCTCCTTGTCGCACTTCCTAGAGCTGAAGTTTGAGTTGGAGCTGCTTGGGTCCAGGCAAAATGCGGATCTGACCGATGATCAAGCGGATGCCCTTTGACCCCTAGTGAGCGTAGCCTCAGACTCATTGGCGTCGCTTGTTTCTTCCTCGATTGCTCGGGATCCTCCCGATGACGCGGCGGAGTAATAGTGGTAGTTTGTATTGTTAACCTTTTGCTTTGTAAATATGAAAGACCCGGATGAATGAAAATGGATTATTCATGTGATCCGGACACAACCATCTCCTATTGTCCCTTCTTTCTTTTGAAAAACAGGAGAAAACAAGTGCAAATTTTCTGGATGGATGCTAGCCTAATCCGGGTAGCCCCCGAGTGCTGTGATACGGGTGGGCTTGCCTACCTGTATCGTGGCGCTCTTGGCTGGGAAGTGTATTTATCAAGGCGATAGGAAGAAAAAGAAAGCTAGGAATGATAGTTCCTTATCTGATTTGTGTCATTTGTGTAGAGTTGCTTCACGCCGCTGGCTCATTGGGATTTCTTCGTCGAAGAGATGGAAACTACACTACTTTCAGAGTCATGGGTGTGATGGACTGCCTTCCTAGCTGCCTCGCCATGTCAGTTGGTTTGATGTTGTTGACGTGCAGCCTCGGTCCCCATTCGTAGTGAGTGGGGCATTGCACGTTTCGGATGGTGAAAAGGCCGAGGCACCTAGTACACCACGCATTATCCCGGTCATGGGTTTCGAAATGCCGCTTTAGTTTTCTTCTACGGTGCAACTAGCGAGGTGCCGAACCATCCACCTCGCCCTTTCAATCTTTAGTGAGTTGGGACAAAAATTGTCTTCCCTCGCTACTGATCTTGAATACTCATCTCACCCCCGTTGCCGGTGATGGCTAGTAGCGAAGATCATGGCGAACGTCCTTATGGTGGGAGCTCCCCACCATGATGACTGCCAACTGCCATCTCACTGAGCGAGGGTGGACGTCTCCTCCAGCTGAGTTCTTACTTTGCGCCATTGCTTGCCTAGGCTTGCTGCTTCATCATGACGCTGATCTCTACAAACTGATTGGTTTAGGGCTCCTCTCTTGGATGCGATAGCCGTGTCGGCAATGGTCGCCGAGTTGCAGGAGGAGTTCCTTGTAAGGGAGAGGGAACTGGACAGCTTGGAAAATGCCCTCATGGCATGGGAAGACGATTTGGCGGCTACCGAGCGCACTCTAGGGAGGGCGCGCATGGAGTGTGACGCCGAGTGTGACTAGGCCGAGGCTGTCCGGTAGGACTATCGGGCCAGGATGCATACCTCTACTGCTGGTTGCCGGCGTTCCCTATACTTTGACTGGGTTTTGAGGGGATGCCAGTTCATTATTACCGTACGGGAGATGGACCTTAAACGACGGGAGGAGAAGTTGGCTGAGGAACAGGCATGGGGCCTTTTTTCCTTTGACGGGAGGTATCTCTCGGTGGAGCTGGAGGAGCTTCATGAGCGTGTGGCCGGGTTTGAGAATGAACACGCCACCGAGGCTGTGCAACTGTCACGGTTGGTCATGGAAATCTCCGATGCCCTGGTCGACCTGGGCATGTTCCCCATTTGGGACCTCCCTGTGCAGCTGAGGTCAGCCCAGGATGTCCTGATGGCAGCCAGCCTTGTTTTGGAGCATCTACGGGAGGAATATGCCTCCGATGCCAGTCCCTAGGTCCAAAACTCAACCCATCCGACGTCGCTACAGCCCCAGGCTATCTCGCCTGCTGTCTTTTTTGTGCTTTTGGTGCGTATGTAATGTACATATATATATATATATTTCTACATATATAAATGTACAAGAAAATTCGTGTGCTTACATTCCCACGTTCCCGTGCCCCCAGCCGCAGCGAGCTGGTGTTCCTAGGCTCGGGTTAGACACGCGGTGCATCCCCAGCGAGGGGCACCCATCGTAGATCATCATAACCACGTTGTCCGGGAAAGGGTATTGTGTCAACCTCATTGTGGACCTCGTTGACTTCCATGACTCGGGTGAGAGACCCTGAGGCCATGAAAATCTTCATCATGCCACAGTCCTTGAGCTCGTGCTTGATGGGGTAGGCGTGGTTTGGGAAAATCTCCTCAAGGAGCTTCTCGAAGTGGTCCGTGGGCAGTCACGCTTGACGCTTGCTGCTGCCTACGATAGCCATGGCGCAAACCAGAACGGAGCTGCCTGCTTACTTGTTGATGCCGCCGTCATTGTCGGCCGTGGTTGCAGTCTCCTGGCAGCACTATTTGCGCCTCTTCTTGCCGTCCTCCTCGTCATCCTGGATGATGACATCGGGCGATGCTACCCTACTGCTACTTGGGGCTGGGTGAAGTTGGGCCGCCTTGTTGCTAATGGTGTAATGGGCAGCGATGCTACACAGCTCCTCAGTGGTGTCCTTGATGGTGTTGATCGATGCCTAGAAAGGCCATAACAACGACACGTCATGCACGCCACTTCTAGGCACCTCAGCCACTGACTCCCTATGGTCACGGCTGGGCTTCCTCTATCCGTTGGGCTCACTGTGACACAGGTTCCACGTGTGCTGCTCAGGTGGCGTGCCTACTTGAAGGGCTCATCGGCGTCCTGAGGGCTCAACATGTGGGCCTAGCTGATGCAGTGAGGCTTGGGGGGGGGGAGAAGTTAGTCGGCGGTGGTGGAGCCATCCTTGTCATGGATGGCATCTCATTGGACCTCTGCCGGCCGGTCCTATCCCAGATCGAGCTAGGAGCGGAGTCAGAATGGCGCCAGTGGGTGCACTCCGCTAGTTGTACGGCGGCGATGCCATGAATCTCCGCCAGCTAATGGTACAGCTTGTCCACCCCATCGTTGGTAGGCGGAGGTGATGCCTTCAGGGCCTTGGCCGCTGCTTGGACCCCCTCACTGCTGGAGGTGGGAGCCTCTCCCTTGCCCCGAGCTCAGACGGGAGCATAGTCTATCATTAGGATCCTTTCCTCCCCGTGCGTGGGCTCATACCATGGCACTGCCTACCGAGGTAGAATGGTCATCATGGCTTGAGCGGTCAGAGTGGTTTCTGGCCACACCATGGTTGTAGCGGGGGCGGTTGAAGCCCTCGTGCCATTCCTTCGGGAAGTGGGGAGGTCGATCCTCCCTTCTCCATCTAAAGCCATGTGGAACTCCTCGATGGAGTTCCCTATCATGGTCGACAGCGGGGATGGTGTCCCGCCGTGAGTTGAGCCCTTGATGGCGGCACCTAAACTGTCCCCCATGGGAGAGAGGCTCAAGCCGCCGAAGCGCTCAGCGATGAACTCGAAGCTCCCAAAGTGAATGGTTTTGCTGAGGGAGAAAACATCACACGATAGGCGTTCACCATCCGCAGCAACGACGAGCGCAGATGAGGGAACCATCAGAACATTTAGAGGAAAAGCATGCTACAAATCCCCATTCCTGGAGTGTCAACTGTCGGTGTTTTTGCACCAGCAAGATACATGGTGGTCAAGATCACACGTCCCTATTCTGTGGTGGCCTTGCAAACTACAAAGCACACTATGGTTTATCCTGGTTTAGACCCCTCCTTAGAGTTAATTGCCCTACGTCCAGCATTTTGATATTGAAGATGAACAATTGTTATAATGGGGTGAGCAGAGAGCTCGAGAAGTTCATGAAGTGAAGGGGGAAATGATCTCGTACCCCCTTCCTGAAGGGTAGGGGGCAGTTTATAGATTGGGAGGCGGTCGAATAACTATGAACTAATTACTTTTACATCCAGGAGAAGATTTACACGACCAGTTGTAACACTCTGTTTTTCGTAAAATTTTAAAATTTGTCAAGATAATGCATGTCACCAAAATAGCAATAGGAAATTTTCAAATAATTTGATAGGTTGCATTTCATGGCATGCATATTTCTATTTCTGAGCCCTAGGCTGGTTTCATTTTTCGAAAAGATTCAAATTCTATTTTGAGCTCCTATTTCAGTTCATTTTATTTATCCTTTGTTTAAAGCCTTGGTTTAAATTTGAATATTTGAATCAATTTTCAAAAGTTCTAGATTTTAAAAGGTCCCAAAAAGTTGATTTGATTTTATCCTATTTTAAAATCCAGTTCAAAATTGGTTTGGAGATATTCAAAATTTAGATTTGAATCTCATTCCTTTGAATCAAAATTTGACAACCTTTTCTATTCCTCATCACGGCCCAAACCAGTTTCGGCCCGGTAGCCTTGACAGCCCGCCCGTCTCATTTTCCTGCTTTTTCCCCGCTGGCCCACCGGAGCATCCGGCCCACTAGCACTTGCATCCCAGCTAGCCCACTTGAGGGTCATCTCCTTCCTCAGAACGCCCGAGCCACGACCTCCTTTGGTAGGCGCCGCTGCGCCATGCACCGCCGACTGCCGCCCTCTGCCACACACGTAGAGTCAAACCGAAGCGCCATCACGCCACCTTCAGTCCCCCACTGAAACGGCGCCGCCCCATCTCCTCTTCCCCCTTAACTCCTCCAAAACCGATAGGGGTTAAAACTCCACTGCCGCCGGTCGCCGGCCACCTCCCCTCCTCCCCATCGCCTCCTCGGCACT
>VSTD030001195.1:0-13611 GCA_008808055.3 Sporobolus alterniflorus
CAACAATGGAGATTGAATCAGAGTACATGTTTGGCTTCCTTTCTGGAGAAAAAGGAACACACCGAATGATATACCCTACACTTGAAAATTCTGGCACGTGCCAGGTGATTATGTTTCTATTATTTATTAATTTATCATAATTCATCAAAAACTGCTGAGTACCAAATTTAGATCACTTGACATTAGAATATTTTGAATGAAATCGTCAAACAGGACTTACCTGATGTTTTAAGCAAACAATGCTTGAGCCTCATAGGTGCAGAATTACTTTAGTAGGTATGACTAATGAGGCATATTATGAATAGCATTTGTATTTATCTGAGAGCCAAAGACTCAAATATGTGCATGTATAGGAGGGGGAGAATATACAAAGAACCCCCTGGAGAAATACAATAATAGAAAAGGTTAATATATATCTAATACCCCCCTCAAACTTATGATGGATTAACAACACTGAGTTTGAAGAGGTAAAACTAATGATGAGCGGGAGTCTGAGACTTCGTGAAAAATTTTGCCAACCGAAGCTCTGAAGGCACATACTGAAGAGCAATAACACCATCCTGAATCTGTGATCACATAAAATGAGTATCAACACCAATATGCTTAGTAAGCTCATGCTTTACCAGATCATGAGCAATACTGATAGCACCTGTACTATCAGATAAAAGAGGAGTCGACATAGAAACAAAAACACCAAAATCCTCAAGCAACCACCGTAGCCAAGTAACCTCTATTGTCACAAGAGTCATAGCTCGTAACTCAGCCTCTGCACTCGAACGAGAAACTGCTACCTGCTTCTTAGTCTTCCAAGCAATGAGGGAACCACCAAAAACCACGAGCAATGAGACGAGCCTTATACTGCTCAAGAGAACCATCAGAGCGAGTGTTAACCTTATAGACCCACTTACAAGTGATCGGACGAACACGTGAGAGACAGGGCACAAGATCCCATGTGTCAGTCTACTCAAGAGCAGCAATTTCTTCAGTCATCACATGCTGCCATTCCGGATGAAGAATAGCATCGCGATAAGAAGCTGGCTCAGAAAGAGTAGTGGCTGTGAAAGCCGAAGGAGAGTAACAGTCAGGTGGCCGACGAAGGCGGTGACTACGTCTAACAAGCTGCTCCGGAGAGGAATCTGTCAGAGTGGAGGGCTCAACAGGAGAAGAAGATGGCACATCCTCAATGAAAGAAGAAGAAGATGGCACATCAAAAGATAGCTCATTCGAGGAAGCTAGAGCATCAGATGAGCGTGCTCCACGACGACTGTATAACTGTGTCACTGGATTCTTCACCGTGTAGTCTGGAACCACTGGAGGAGACTCAGAAGAAGACACAGAGGACGGTAAAGTTGAGCAAGGAATATGCAGAGAAGCAGGAGGAGCATCTGGGAAAAGTTAGGAAAGGCAAAGGATCAACCAGAGACGTAGGAGAAGCATCGGTGGTGGGACGCAGATAGAACGGACGAGACTTATCAAAGACAACATCCCGTGACGTCCGCATCCAACGAGCGACCGGATCCCAACAACGATAACCCTTATGCTCTGCGCTATAGCCTAAGAACACACATTCAACAGACTGTGTTGTCAACTTAGTGCGCTCATGAGGTGTAAGAACCACATAGCACACACAGTCAAAAAGACAAAGGCTGGAGTAATCGGGCATCTTGCCACAAAGACACTCAAAAGGAATACCATCTTGAAGGGTCGAAGAAGGCTAAATGTTAATCAAATAAGTAGCAGTAGAAACAGCCTCAACCCAAAAATGAGGTGGAACAGATTAGGCAATCATAAGAGCATGAGCAGTCTCAAGTAAATAACGATGCTTGCACTCAGCAACCCCATTCTGAGCATGCGCACCAGGACAAGAAAATTGAGCTAGAGTATCCTACTCATCAAGCACCTGGCGAAGAGCATCAAAGAGATACTCTCCTGTAGAATCCGCATAAAAGACACGAATAGAAGTGTTAAAATGAGTACGAATTATAGCAGAGAAATTCTTATAGATAGATAAAACCTCACTACGATGTTTCATAAAATAGATCGATGTGTGACGAGAAAAATCATCTATAAAAATAATGTAGTACTTACGACCACCCATAGATACAAAAGGTACTAGACCCCAAACATCTGAATGAACAAGATCAAAAGAAGCTACTCCTGATGAATAGCAGCAAGATAGGTAGACTATCTAGTAGACTTATACTTTTAACAAAGAAAAGACCACATCTGATGAGTCCGCTCAAAATCCACAATATCAGCAGCAAAACGATCCTCCATACTAGCTGTCAGAATTGAGCCAGCCCGAGCATCCTCATCAAGCCAAGTCCTGTATGCACGAAACTAAGACGCAAATGAAGCCAGACGATCATCATAATCTGTAATAAGTCTCTCCTTCTCAGCAGTAGTAGTATTCTCTGAGATCACAGGCTAAGCAGGCGCTGAAGGAGACGGCGGGCAGGGAAGCTTGCTTGTGAGAAAATCCAGTCACGATAGTTGGTGCCATTGAAAAGCATCGGGCATCGTAACACTGGGGCAGGGCCTGAAGAAGTCGAAGAAGAACCCATGGCGATGGTGAGAGCACAAGAGAAGCAGCGACGGGTGACAACAAAAGTGCAGAAGAAAAGTTTTTTTAGTACCATACTGTCTGTTTGTGGCAAGAAGCGACAAAGAGAGTTACAAAGAAAAGGCCAACAGAAACCAGTAGTCCTCTTTTTTCATTTTTTTTACTCAGCAGATCCAACCAACAGATCAGAGAAGACTGAGCTAAAGCTAAGCCACCGAGCTGAGCCGACCGGGAAAAATAGAGCCAAGCAGCCGGCTATCTAGATCGAGTCGAGCGTCTATCAATGGAATCGCAGCAGAGGCAGCAGCGGTCGATCCAATCGGCAGTAGAGGCGGTGGCGGTTAATCCAATCGGTAGCAGCGGTAGCAGAGGCGGCAGCTAACGATCCAAGCTCAGAAGGGGCGTGGCTGCCGAAGACGACAACCACCAGAAACAGCGGCGGCAGCAGGCACAATCTCATCATGACGGCGGAGTGGATCCTGTCGAATGCAGAAGCTGGCGGCGGCGGCCGACAGAGGATCCGACGGCAGCGGCAACCAGCAGAGGACACGGTCAACTCACAGAGGAAGGCGACGACGACACCCTCGATGAAGAACTCGATGGCGGTAGTGGCGGTTCATGACGGCAATGGACGCGACGAGGGAGCTGATGTCCGGCTGCGTCCGATGGCAACAAGCTTCATGATGAAGAAGCTAACTGAGGACAAACAGGGCAGAAAAAAAATTGCACGAAGTGTGATGTGGAAGATCAAGGGAGAGAGAGGAACAAACCCTAACCCTAATTTATAGCTCTGTATACCAAGTTCTGAATAACAATTATATTCATCTGAAGGTCAAGGGCCCGAATATATACTTGTATAGGAGGGGAAGAATATACAAAGAGCCACCTAGAGAAATACAATAATAGAAAAGACTAATACATATCTAATAACGCCGATCAAACAAAAATAGTTAAAACATAGACTAACCATACAAGAATTGTGTTGTGTATTCACAAAGACATGGAGACATGGAGTTTGATCAAACTTGTACCAGTCGACACATATTTTTCTGTCTTTTTATATCCGAATGACTAACCCAATATTTTCCAAAGCTTGCAGGTGGTGTCAGCTAGAGTCGATATAATTCCTCTCTTCTTAGATAGACCATTTAATCTTCATTTGGATGATGATCTCGAATTCTCTCCTTCACTTGATGAATACAAGAAGCAAAATAGCAGAAATAGTGCCGCTGTTGTGGTCCAACACAAACAAGCGGAGTTACTGCTGAAAGTTCAGGTATCTAGCAGATGCTTACTTTATTATGCAAATGTAATAAGGTCACTAGAATTCAAGAAAAAAATATCAACTGGAATGTAACAAGGTGACCTCTGACAGGTGAGAGGAGCTACTTTGCAAACAAGCTAAAAGCCACGGGTAGGTTGAAAGCGAAGCTCCTCTTGATAGCACGGGAATTGAGAGTATCAGACACTAAGATGATCAACAAACAAGCTATAGTGGATAAATGGAACCGTGAAACACGAAGATATACATTTGGACCTCAGAAATGTGTTCATGATCTCAGTTCAGGCACCCAGTTATCAGATTTGAACTCAGTGCTTGAAGGTGATATCGAACCATTCATCAGAGGGCGTATTATTTCCAGACAATGATGGACAACAAGATTTGAAGAACTGATTGAACTCTTCTCCTTTGTGATTCTGTATGTTTTTTTCTTTTATGTTACAGACCACACTACATCAAAGCTGACCCCCCCCCTGTGTAAAATGTACCACAGTCCTAGCCAGACAGCAATATATTGGAGCAAATTCTTTCCAGCAACTGACTCGAGTTCATCAATTTCTGATGCGATCAATCAACTTCTTGCCATGCCGAGCACCAACTCACGTGTGTGGTCTGTCACTAACAGTTGTTGAGTTTTTATTCCTATCCTTGATGATCCCAAAGCGGGCAACAGGGCCGGATGGGGGCAAGCCGATCAGGTCAAGCACAAGGAGTCCAACATCGGTTAACCACAGAGAATATGCAACGTAGCAAGAAGAGCCCATGGTTTCCAAATAATTCTTGCCCCACGGTTCAAAGTTCATGCTGCCCATATAGCCGTTCCCGTTCGTGTCGTGTAAGCGGAAGCCGGACGGAGCAGAGTACCGACCTGACGCACGCGTGCTATGCACACATGTCACCAAATCCCAAATTTGCAAACATTCTATAGTTGCCTCCACTGTAGCTCCCTTCTTGATGATGCCATTGTTTCTTATGATTAGTGCTCAAAAATGTGTTGTAACGTAGGTATATTGGGTTTAAGACCACCTTCTGTGTCAGGCTTGACCCGACCAATTAGGGGGGCGACCGTCCAGGTTTTAGGGTTTTCTGGTCCCCGCCGCCCCAAGCGGTCTGACCGCGTCCCCAGCCGGTCAGACCGCTCGCCCCTGCGTAGCCTCCCTGGCTAGGGTTGTGTAAGGACACTCCTATATATATATGTGTGTACAAATACCTTAATAGAAATTAATCCAATATTCGACAACATACCTCTCTCTAACATGGTAATCAGAGACTAGTTTTTTTTTCGTTTCCGCTCCTCTCAAACACTAGGGCATGCCTCCCTCTCCTTCTGTTGCATCTCCGGTGTCTCGTGCTACCTCCCTGTGTGCCGCGACACCACCTATGATGGCCGCCGACGATGTTCGCCAGACCGCCGAGTTCTGGTAGAAACTCGACGCCATGGTTGCCGCCGCCGACACGAAGAAGAAGTACGCCGCCGCTTGCACCCGAGTCCTTGATGCCACTGCGCACCTGGAGGAGGAGCAGCACGTGGCTGCCGCCCTCACCAAGGAAGCCCGCGCCACGGTGGCCCTGATTGATCCTCCTTTGCCTACCCCGCCCCCGGCCCCCACTGGTCGTGCTGCTCCGTCAGACAACGACTACGAGGCCTCCGTCATCGCCAACATCCACGTCCAAGCCGCCGGCATGCAGAACATCCATTCTCTCATCTTGGTCACGCTGGACCATTCCTCCTCAAAGTACGCTTGGTGGTGCAACAACGTCCTGCTCACCCTTGGGCGTTACTCTCTCTCCGATCACGTGCTCCTGGACACCACGTACGTTGGCGTTCCAGCTTGGGATCAGATGGACAACGTCGTCAAGTCATGGATCTGGGGCACTATCTCCCCAGACCTGCAGAACGTCACCGGCAACGTGGCCACATGGCTCGCGACGCCTGGCTGGCACTGGAGAACCACTTCCTCGGCAACCGCAAAACCCACGCTCTCCACATCGACGCCACCTTCTGGAGCTTCATTCAGGGCGACCTTAGCGTCAATGACTACTGTCGGAAGATGAATGGCTTCACCGACTCCCTCTCTGACGTCGGCGTCAACATCACCGATCGTGTTCTTGTGCTAAACGTCTTGTGTGGGTTGAACAAGAACTTCGAGCATCTTTGCACCATCTTCATGCACGCGATGCCCTTCCCGTCATTACAAGGTGCTCAACAATCTCTGCCTAGAGGAAATCCAGTAGGAAATTCAAAGGCTGCCAGCATCGACCTCAACCCTCACCGCCCTCTATGCCGCACAGAAGCCTCCGTCGTCTTCTTCCTCTGCCAGCAGGCAGGAATGCCCACAAGGAGAGCAGCAACAACAACACCCTCAACAACAACAGTCGTAGCAGTCTGGCAAAAAGAAGAATAACCACAACAACCGCAATGGCGGCGCCGGCGATAGTGGGAGTAGCTCCTACTTCAACCCCTGGACCGGCACCATTCAGATGTGGTCGGGTCCCCGGGGGGAGGGGGGAGGGGGTGTCCAGCAGCCTCACCTGCGTCTGTAGGCTCTACTGGCTAGCGCTCTTCCCTACGGTCCTACACCGCAGGTCGGGCCACCCTTCACGCCACCACTCTTGTCTCTGCCCATTCATCGTGGTAAGCAGTAGGCTCTAGCACCACCGGCTCCAGCGGCATGCTCCCCATGGACAAGCTCATGGGATCAATAATCGTTGGCCACCTCCTTCAATACCATGTCCATGGTCCCTCCTGCAGTCACCAATTAGGTGGCTGATTCCGACGCCTCCAATCACACCACTTCGGATGCCAGTAACTTAACTTATATCCGCCCTCCTCATATTAATGATCCTTCATCTATCATTGTAGGGAACGGATCCTCTCTCTCGGTTACCTCAATAGGTGACATGGCCCTTCCCAGATCGTTCTACCTTAATAATGTTCTTGTCACACCCGATATTATTTAAAATATCTTAGCTATTCGTCGTTTTACTACAGACAATTGGTGTTCT
Organism: Sporobolus alterniflorus; assembly: GCA_008808055.3. NCBI lineage: Eukaryota > Viridiplantae > Streptophyta > Magnoliopsida > Poales > Poaceae > Sporobolus > Sporobolus alterniflorus. The sequence continues at coordinate 6,852 of VSTD030001195.1, forward strand.
ATGGAGTTTGACCCTTTCGGCATTTCTATGAAGGATCTTTCTACTAGGAACGTGATCACTAGGTGTGATAGTTCAGGGCCTCTCTACACCATGCGTCTGCCATCGCGTTCCACTCCTTTGTCATCTGTGGCTACTCCCACAACCCTAGTTGCATCGGCCTCCACCTGGCATCGTCATCTTGGTCATCCTGGCGTTGACACTATGTCCAAGCTGTCCAATGCTTCTAGCATCATTTACTCTAGGCACACACATGATTTATACCATGCTTGTCAATTAGGTTGTTATACTCGCATATCTTTTGTTGGTTCTGCCTCCCGTGCAGATAATCATTTTGACTTAATCCATTCTGATTTGTGGACCTCACCAATTGTCAGTATTTCTGGGTGCAAGTATTATTTGCTTATCCATGATGATCACTCTCATTTTGTGTGGATTTTTCCTTTGCGCCCTAAATCTGACACTTTTCCCACATTGTCAATTTTTCACCTTTGTTTCCACACAGTTTGGCCGCACCATAAAAGCAGTCCAGTGTGACAATGGCCATGAGTTCGACAATGCCTCTTCCCGTGCATTCTTTACCCCCAGTGGGGTCGTCCTGTGGATGTCCTACCCATACACCTCTCTGCAGAATGATAAAGCCGAGTGTTCTCTTTGCACCATCAATAATGTGTAATGCTTTCTGCTATTTCAGGCCTCTATGCTGGCTCACTACTGGGTTGAAGCACTCCACACTGCTACGTACCTGCTAAATTGCCTTCCTTGCAAGGCAATCAGCGCCTCCTGCCTGTATGTTGCTCTTTACCGTGTCGCGCCCTCATATGAGCACTTACGCATTTTCAGTTGTGTTTGCTATTCGAATCTCTCCGCACAAGCTGCTCACAAACTGCCCCCCCCCGATCTACTCATTGTGTATTTCTCGAATACTCCACTAATCACAAGGGCTATTGGTGTCTCGATCTCTCCACCAACAACATCGTTATCTCCCGACATGCTGTTTTTGATGGTGCAGTCTTTCCCTTCGCTGCCTCGCTCCGTCTAACTAATGATTTAGACATCTTTCTGCAGGATGACACTTCTGGTGCAACTATCATGCCCGCACCACTAACAACGCCTCGGGTTCCCACCGCTGGCCATTGTTGGCAGTCAGACCACGCTCCTAGGCGGTCAGACCGCCCCGGGAATAGAGGGTGGTGGTCAAACTGCCCTCCCGGTCAGTTAGACCACAACGGGAATAGAGGCTGGCGGTCAGACCGCCACCCCAGGAGGCGGTCAGACCGCCCGCCCCCTCATTGCCCCCATTGTTGGATGCCTCATCAACATCCACCGCATGCTGCGTGGCACCGATGACTCCACCTGCGCCTCCCACTGCTCCGGCATCCCCACACCACTTGCGTCGCCCTCGGGCTACGCGGGAGCCGTCGACACCGCCTCTACTTCAGCAGTCATCGCCAGTGAAGGCTGTATCGGTGGCACCTCTGGTCAACCCTCATCCAATGACCACGTGGGCGAAGTGGGGCTTCCGATTGCCGGCTGACAAACACATCTTGTCGGCCACCTCATCGTCGCCACTCTCTCCGGTGCCCACCTCCGTTCACGTCGCCCTCACCGACCAGTCCTGGCGCCTTGCTATGGAGGAAGAATATGCTGCTTTGATCTCCAACAACACTTCAGATCTTGTCCCTCGTCATGTTGGCTCCAACGTTGTCACCGATAAGTGGATCTTCAAGCATAAGTTCAACTCTGATGGTACACTGAAACAATACAAGGCTCGCTGGGTTCTTCGTGACTTCACCTAGCGGCCTGGCGTCGACTACGATGAGACTTTCAGTAAGGTTGTCAACCCGGCCACCGTCCGCACGGTACTTTCCCTGACCGTCTCACGCTCCTAGTGTAACAACCACTTTTTGCATCATAAAACTTTACCAAGTTAGAAGTGCATTAGGTTACATTTTTAGAAAATTTAGCATAAGAAAAAGATTTTCTCAATTTAATTTGGTCTAAGGTTGCATTCATGGCATGACATATTGTATTTTCTAAAAATCCTTAAGAAGCCTAGAAGAATTTAGGAAAAATCCCCATGTTCAAATTCCTTATATATCTCCTTATAGAAATTCTCAAAGTCTTACCAAATTCCAGAAATCCTTGAAATTCAAAAATCTATTTTTCCTTTGAATCTTCACTGGGATCCGGCCCAGTCCACTCGTGCCGACCCGCTCAACCACTGCAGGCTGCCATCTCCTTCACCGGCCCGTCTGGCCCATGCGCCTTTGGCGGCTTCTAGATAATGTGTTTTCCTCTTTGGTTTGCGTCATCCATCCTCGGTGCCTTCTCTCTCCTCTCGCTGACATACGGGCTCTGCCCATCAGCTCCATCCCTCTCCTCGCGCCACTGAGCCCGGCTGTGCCGCCACCTCCATTCACCGCTCCCGGCCATCCTTGCCACCCCGCTCGCCACCTAGAGATGCCGCCTTCATGCCTTAACTCTCCCCAACAATCAAGACCCCTCCTTAACCCCGCCCCAACCATCAATGCCGTTGCCGCTCCCCGGCCGCCTCTCGCTCCCTATAAAAGAGAGAGCACAACCCCGGGCTTCAACGCACCATTCCCCCCTCTCATCCGAGCTCCCTCGCACTCCAATTCGCCCTCGCGTTGAGCTCGAGCCGTCACCACTCTTCGCCTCCATCGCGTCGCCTCACTGTCGCCGCTCGTGCTCCGTTGAGCCCCTCACCGGCTTTGCCTCGTGGCCCTCTCCCTCTCCGACCACCGCCGGTGAGCCCGGAGCCCCGCAGCACCCGGCGTGCCTTACGCCAGTGATGCACCACCGCTCCCGTTGTCCGCGCCGCTCGCCCGGTCCACCGTAGACCTACACGCACCTCCAGTCCACGGTCTCATGGATCCAGTCCACGGGTTGTACTGTTGGAAAATAATTCCTAATTCATTACATCATTGCAACTTTGCACAGAGCCCACTAACCTTGTTGTAAATTGTGCCACGGTCCCTGTACACTTGGAAGAATTATAGTAGGATACTCGGCCCCTAAAAAACATTTACAAACAGGTCCTAAACTACTTCAAATATTTCAAAAATCCACCAAAATCCCCGAAAAATTCCCAAACATCGCAATAGCCCCTGTTCTTTTGTGCCAAAGCTTCCAACCACCCAAAAATCTACAGATACCCTCGGAACCTCCTAAAAAGACTGTTTTGCCCTTAAAATATTCTAAAGCCCATATCTTTCTATCCAGAGCTCCATTTTCTGTGATTCTTGCGCCAAAGTTCATAGAATTTCTCATTCTTTCTATTCATTCATTCATAATAATTATTTGTTGCATTGTATTTATTTGTATATTGTGTGCTTGCATTAGGAAATTCCTTGCCGGAGCCACTATTCGAGGAGTTCCAAGAGCAAGTCTTTGAAGACCCCGAGGTTTTCTTTAGCGGGCAACAAGGCAAGTGTCCTTGAACAACTTTGCACCTATTATCTCTATTTATTCTGTAGTTTGTAGAAATTGCATGATATGAGTTAGCTTGCACGCACCTATGCTAGAGAATTACTAGAACCCTGATTGATTATTCCTTGGTAATCCATAGAGTAGAATGGTTAGGTATTTTTTGTTAGAATTGCTTAGCCCTTGAACATCATGATCTGGGTTTGGGTAGTATACTAGCACCATTATTTTATCCATGTTGTCACCCGGTATGTAATTACCTTGGTTCCCTATTAGTGTGTAGGACAAGGATTTGGGGTGACGGGTTTGGAATTGTTTTAAGTGGACTCCGACGGTTCGGGGCTTTGTCCGATGGATTTCGAAAGCCTGTGATTAGTTATCATACTCAAATCTAAGGTCCGGTTTGTGGAGCAGCTACCTATGAGAATAGTGCAACCATGAGACTATATGGGTACAACCTACCGTAGTAGGCGGTAGAGGCTACTTTGGACTACCACTTGGTGGAGCGGGTAGAGTGGACTCTCTATGAATTCACCTGGTTGGGAATGAGTGGGTAAAGGAGTGAACTCTCCTGAGAACCACACGGTGTAAGAGGGGACCCTTGGTGGTTCTGGACTAACACCTCTGGTGAAGCCTCAGCGAGTGTGCTAGAAACTAAAGGAAGTCACTGACAAGCCTTTGAAGGACCAGATAAGACGACCAGAGGAGGTGAATGAGAGCCAATCAAAATTCTACGAGGAAACTTAGCGTATATCCCAAAACGGATCCGACACACCTCTCTTCTAACTCGACCAAGATCACATAGCTATTAAATAGCTATTTGATCTCGAAACCGGGTTAAGAACCACAGTGGAAATATGAATCAATACTAGCAAGAACACGTGCGAGACTGATGACAAGAATCGAACCAAAAATTAGTTCATGTCCTCATAAGCATTTCACCTAACAACTTGCGGGCGTGTTCAAAAAATAACCGTTTAAAAGCAATTAAAATTAGAAAACCTCAAGCTTTTTGATCTGATAGCTCAAAAACAACACCAGTGCATTCTGATCAACAAGCGACACTTGGAGAAATCCAATCACACAGGACGAGCTTTGAGCAAGAGCAGCCGGTGACAAGAACAGACAGCAGCAACACAAGCCGGCAGAGCCACTCGCGCCCAAGACCAAAGTCCACCCAGAAATGAGGATGAGCGGACTATGCGGGATCTGGTGAGAGGGAAGTCCCGATTCCTGGCGTCGCTAAATGGAACGTGACCCAGCCGATGGCAAAAACCAAAAAAAAAGGATAGCAGTGAGAATGAACAGGGCGACAGAAATGAACCGCGCGGGATGAGACCGAATTGCTTGGACACCTGTGCAGAGTCGAACACGGGCAGCAAGAAACAAAGAAAACAACCAGCCCTGGAGACGAGCACGAAAAAGGGGGACCTGACCATGTGCACAGGCTCGCGGCGGCCAAATCCGTGTGTGCTCCTCCTGCAGCGCGCGGATGATGCAGTCCTTCCGCGCGGACCAGGCACACGAACGAGCGGCCGGCCAGCAGAGAGTCCTAGCGAAGCAGGACCAGCTGAAGACCAAACACGACACGGGAAAAACTTGTGTTGAAAGAAAAATCGAAGAAGAGTCTTTATCTGAGTGGGAGAGAACACTGAGAAATGGAATCTAAAAATGAAACCGAGTGAACATCGCGGCGGCTGAGAAACTTTGAATCCAGCAACAGAAGAGAACGTACAACACAACAAAGATCCAAAGAAACAAATTTTCAATTGAAACTTAACAAGATTATAGAGAATTCACGGAGGTCACCGTCCTCCCTCTCTCATTTAATTATTGGAATGAAAACGTGTTGATGGCACATTAATCTTACTCTAAAAAATGCAAATAAAATATGGAGAAGTAGTAAGGAGTCTCATCCCTATAGAGTCCTATTTATAGGCTCAAGCAAAATACTAAATGACTACAGTGCCCCTAGTACCTAATAGAATAAAAACGGCAAAGCAAGGGTAGCAGGGTCCGACGCAGCCCGTTGCATCGACACGTCCATCTTTAACCCTGCTTGGTCTTTAGGCCGCCCACCTTCAACACGTGCACCACCCGTCATCATGCCTCCGCCAGTCTTTAGGTCAGACTGGAAAACCCTAGCCAGACTTGCTTCCACGCGAAGCAAGCCACTAGATCTCGATACGTGACCCACACCGTCGCATCCTCCCATCGATTTTGTGGCGCAACCGACAAACCGAACCCTGCTTGATTTTGAGGCCCAAACTAAGAAACCGTCGCGGTGATTTTGAGGCACAAATCACCAAACCGTAGCTGTCGGTTTTGAGGGTCAAACTGGAAAACCCTCCACCACCTTGGTTTTGAAGCTCAACCAAGAAACCGTCTCCACCGATTTTGAGGCCAAACCAGAGAAACAATCGCCACCAGTTTTGAGGCCAAACCGGGAAAATTGTCGCCACCGGTTTTGAGGTCAAACTAGAGAAAACTTTTCCAGTGGTTTTGAGGCCAAACAAATGACAAACCATCGACCTTAGTTTTAAGGCCCAACCAAGAAACACGCGCTCCTCATCTTCACGTGCATGGTGTAGACCGCACACGGGGTCACCCGACCTCCAGATCGTCCGGCCACCGAGTACCCGATCTGTAAGACCATCTCTGATCCTTTGCACCAAGTCTCTTACTCCTGGCATGATCCTCATCGCTGCACGCCATACTGCACATGCCACCTGCACACCACGAGACAAGCAAACACGATTCTCCAAATGAAACAAAGATAAAGGTAAAACAAACAAAATTGTCCTGAATTCGAATTCAAACCTCATCAAGTCAATGACTCATCACAATCAAACCAAAGAACTGACCAATTGGTTTATCAATCTCCCACTTGATGAGTCAATTGACAACAAAAGGCATGAAGTTTAAAGTTCAAATCTCATACCCCATGAAGTACAGCTAGAAGATCAAAAGCCAACGGAAAGTTCAAGAAGGTCATCTAGAAAAAGTAAAATCACAAAACTCAACAAAATACACGAAAAGCAGCAAAACAACGAAAAGAGCAAGAAAACCTCAAAACCAAAGCAAAAGCTCAAAATCAACACTCCGCCTGAAATCAACTCCCCCTAACACCCTCAATGCAAGCTTTCCCCTTTGATAGTCATTTATCATGTTTCTTCTCTCAACCACCCGGTTAGCAAAGAGTTCAACTAACTTTGTGCCCAAACTCTCCCCCTTTGGCAATGAACTCATCAAACACAAACTGAGAGAAGAATGAGATGTTATGCATGAGATCAAAATTAGGGTGCTTCACAAG
>VSTD030001196.1:0-13608 GCA_008808055.3 Sporobolus alterniflorus
GTGACCCGGCGGACGAGGCGACACCTCCGACCGGAACCATGCCCCACACCGCACAAGGCCCGCCACCGAGACCTAGCGGACGAGGCGACCCCTCCGGTCGGATCCGTGCCCCACGCCGCTGTCCATCTCCCACTGCCGCCTCTCACACAGTCGCAGGGGAAGAGAGGAAAGTCGACGGCGGTAAACCTCGGCGGCGGCTGGTGGTAGCCGCGTCCACCCGCCTCGATCCGCCTCGATCCGGCCGGATCCGCCTCCTTGGGCGCCGGTGGCCGCCGGCAACCGGGCCATCACCATTCGCCTACTCCTCCACTTCTCCTACCTAGGATCGACACAACGAAGAACCATCGCCCTACCGCCGCCCTCCTTGCGCCCGTCGCTGGGTTGTTCCGGCGGTAGGGCTCAGGCGGCGGCCCGGCTGGGAGGAGCGGCGTGGGTAAGCTTGTAGCGGCGGCGATGGCGGCCACCTGAATCGCCCTAGGGCGACGCGAGGGCGATCCGGTTTTTCCTGCCGCAGGAGCACTCCGTAAAATGACTTTCAGTCTCTGTACAAGCTAGTGGCAGGAGGTAAACACTTAATAAAGAATTTAAATCTATGTGATTCCTAGCGAGGTTCTCCTGTTTCAAATGGACCATTAAGCTAGCCAGTGACAGGACGATCGTGATAATTTCGATGATTGCAACTGCTTATCACTACGGGGCTGCTTGTTGGTTGGCCCCGTGAGAAACTAGTAGCCATCTCTGTCATAATTAGGCGTTCGATTTTGGACGTTGATGTTGCTGCCTGGCGGAGGGCTTCACCAAACAGCCCCATGCAGATGCAGGATAGGGTGCTTGGGCCTTAGAAATGTGCTTCATAATTTTCTTTTTTTTTAAAAAAAAGAAACTTTATGTACTTCGTTCTTCAACTTTACTTTCGCGTGCAAAATGACACTGTCCTAGCCTTCATCACGGATGTTTTTGTTTTGTTTTGGAAACAAGTAATCTTTTCATTAAACTTTGAGCTGAGATGAGGGAGAATATCCAGAATGGGGTTTTCCTCCATAACACACTCACCCCCTAACTTGACCAGCTCATGAGCAGGCTTCTTGACAAAAATTCCAGTGTAGTACTAAGGGAATTTTGTGCCAACAGAATTTTAGTATGCTAAAAAATTAGATAATATAATGGCTTGATATATAAAGGATGAATCACGGAATTAGCAGTCATAAAAACTGAAAAGCTAATCTTTTTTATGAATAAAAGCTATCCTTTTGATACTGGTCGTATACTATATATTCGACGGAGTGGCGCCTGCTCATCATGCCAAAATGTTTGCAATGTAGATCCTAAGAGTATTACAGTAGTCAAGGACTATTATGTAAGTAAGACTTAGCTATAAGCATGTAAGCAGGTCCTCTGGATCTTTGGATGATGATTCAACTGTAGATACAAATTTGGCACTTGAATGAGGCATATGGGGTTTTGTGCAAAGCAGGATTTAAATGTCAAATTTCATCTACGGTTGGATCTACATCCAATAGATCCGGAGGCATGCTTGCACGCTTGCACCTAAGTATTGATTGTATAGTAGTTGTTGCCATTACGGTATTAGATTAAGCACTTGACAATGGTTTCAAACTAGGTAACCAATCCTCGTCCTCCTGACATGGAGTACTCTCGGGGTCCTATACCCTAGGTACCGCGTGCCACCGGTTCTGGCACAAACGAATCTAGATACGACCTTGTTCCCTTCAGTGACAAATGGCTGGAGAACCAAGTACTCCGTACCAGATATGATCTCACCACTCTTGACTAAAGGGGAGGAACCACTAACTTAAAAACCAAACCCAGGTGCAATATGCATCGGTCCTTTACCCCCCCCCCCTCCTCAATGACCGCGGGCGGGCATGATTTCACCACCTATTAGCCTGATCTAACTCATCCTCGTACCCCGGCTCGGCACACGCCTGGGCTTGATAGCCACGCCCGGGGGTTTCCTAGTACCGGCAAGTGGCCCAAAAGACGGGGTCATCAGATAGCGAGGTCATTTAATGTCAGACAAGATGAGGCATAACTACAAGCACCCACGCGTGCCTGGCAACATTCACTTGAGTGCTCAAATCCATCTCATCACCGCCTGACATAACAACTCCACCCTGAGAACACGCATAATCGCCATGATCACTCTGACATCGGATAGGCTCGCCTGATAGGAGCGGGGTTCTCCATAATCGATCTTGTCCAACAAGGACTTGGATGGTTAACACCAAAATGGATCACCACTCCCGAGGGCCTCACCCTGCCTCGGAAAGGTGGTCTAAGGCCACATCGATCTATATAGTGCGACAGGATGGGACGACGCCTGTCAGAGGGTTTTGTACCCTCATCCGTCAGCTACAGTTCATAGGCTAATGCAGGTAGCAGCATACCCGTTGTCAACCCCATGAGGGGAATCTTAGTGACTAAGCTAAGCAGGTCAAGACGGCAGCACCACAGAAAACGGTCCTGGGTGCCAGCCATATAAGGACCCGGGTACGAAAACAACAGCCGAGCAGCCTTCTCCAGACCTCAAAGGCGATATTTTATCCTAGGGTGCCACACATCATGTAACTGAACCTGAGTTATAAGGGAATTTTACCATAGTTAGGGGCCTCATGACTGCCTATAAAGGAAGCTACTACCCTTCAGGTAGGGGCATGAGATCCAGACCCCCTTCACACGCGAATTAGTCGAGCACTATGCTCACCCTTTATAACACATGCTTTTATTAATATCAAACCATTGGACGTAGGGCTATTACCTCCGCAGGAGGGGCCTGAACCAGGATATATGCTTGTGTTCTTGGTTTGTGAGACCAACTCGAAACTGAAAATGTGCGATCTTGTAGACCCTGTTATTTGCCAGTGCAGAAAACACTGGCAGTTGACGCGCCATTTAGGGGAGTATGTAGCGTGCTTTCCTTTGAACATTCCGATGGTTCATTCACCAAAACCCGCCATCGTCACCGACAGTGACCACCAGACCAGCGTTTGATTCGCCTTTGGTGAAACCGTTCGCTTTGGGAGCTTGGAGTTCATCGCCGACCGCTTCGGTAGCCTGAGCCTTTCTCTCGAGGGGAATGACTTAGGTTTTATTTTCGAGGAATCTATCGACAAGGATGACAAGACCTTAAGCAGAGGGGGAAGCTTCAGCTTCCACATCTCTTGTGGGTGCAACATGATGACCACCAATGTCCCCGTCACAACCACACCACCGCTAGAGGGCACTCCGACACCTCTGACCATCCCAACGGTCCTGCTGCGGATCTCTGTACCACAGCCAGACACTAAGCTCCTTCACAAGCAATAACAAGCCTATCAGGAGGAGCAACAAGTGCGAGCCCACGCTCGGTAGGCGGACGCCGAGCATAGTGCCACACAACAACGAGGTGAACTCGTCGGGCTGAGGTCTCGATCTCAAGCTCATGCCATTCTAAGTTCGGCCAACAAAAGGATGTTGCAGAACTCCTCGTGGCAGGAACAGCTTCCTCACCGGCTCGGATTTCGGCATGTGTCCAACCGAGTCATCCAAGCAGGCGTCTAGAACCCCAGACGCACCGACAGTCCTGTTGGGGGCGGGGGACGATGACGCACAACTCGAGCACCGCACGCGGAACCCACACCGGGATGGATGTGACGACCGGGAAGGATGCAACTGCAATCCTAAGGGACCGGGCCGAAGGTGTTCATAAGCAACATGTGTGATGCATGTTTCCCAAAGGTTTCTGGGCACCAAGTAACGTCATCAAGTACGACAACAAGATAAACCCCATCATTTGGCTAGAGGACTACCGCCTTGTGTGTAGGGCTGGTGGGGTGGACAATGACTTGTTCATCATACAATTCCTCCCCATTTACCTAGACGACTCGGCTAGGGCCTAGCTGGACCACATGCCGAGAAACATGGTCAATAGCCAGGAGGACCTCAGGGAGATCTTCACCGACAACTTCTAGGGCATGTATGTGCAACCCCTAGGACCTAAAGAGTTGACAACAAAAGTCAGGCAAATCCCCCTGGCACTACATTCGATGCTTCTCCCAAAAGTGTCATGAGCTCCTGAAGGCAATCAGTTGAACACCACCAAGAAGCTGCTCAATATCACCACCCGGCACACCTCTGGTGAAGAGGCAATCGGGACCATCATTGTTCTAGGCGATGGAAAAATGGTCACCGGCAGTAGCCAGGTGGCACCGTTCAATGCAACCAGCAAAGGCACTAAGGGCGGCAATAAGTGGCAAAAGCCCCCCCCCCCGACGGGACACAACCACTACCAACGGCAACTACAATGACCAAGAAGTGGACGACTTCGACGAGGGGCATGTCGCGGCCACTGAGCACGATTTCAAGCACCAGACGCGGCAACTGAAAGACCATGTAGAGAAACTTCTTGAAGCGACTTGTCTGAACCACATGTACCCCATCAAACACAAGCTCAAAGGCTGCACCATGATGAAAAACTTGATGACCTCGAGGGTTATCTCCAAGGGCAAGAAGCCTCAGAGAGACCCAGGTGGAAAGGGCACGATGAATTTTCTCGGGGAGGAGGCAATCATGATGATCAATAGCTGACCCCCCCACCCGAGGGCATTGTGTGACTAGCCTAAGATCTAGGTCCCTAACTCGCTGCGGTGAGGGTCCTGGGTGAGGACACGTCAAGCAAAACAGACCCACTCTCGACCCAAACCCTTGCACTGGTAAGGATTGCAGCTGCGGTTTCAAGAATACAGAGATATTGGAAAACCTGGTGTCTGAATATACACATACAAGAAAACAAAAAAAAAGAGGAGAAACAAGATGGCCGAAGGGTGCGACAGCGGTGGAGCAGATGGCGCCGAATCCCAGGGACCAGCGCCAGAAGCAAAGGCCTCCCTTAGTCACACTGAGACAGTGCCCACCGCCTCCACGATGTCGATGGCCCTGCCCGGGTCCTGAGGAATCCCCGGAATGGGAGGCATACAAAGGTTCACTAGGGCATTGGAAATATTCGCACCAGGACTGCCAGCTGCCCGGCCTCAGCGATGCGCGCCACCTCAGCCTCCTCCATGTGCTTTCGAAGCCTGATGAGGTCCATTAGCTCCTCCCGGTTGTCCCAGGGGTCGAGGTCCCAAACCTACGCCTCCGCCAGCACCACCTCCCGCAAAGAGAGGTCCCACTCCTTGTCGAGTTAGACCTTCTTCTCCCCCAGCATTTTGTCAAAGCTGAGGGTGTGCTTGGTGCGGTTGGTATGCGCACACATCTTGTCAAGGTACTCCTGACAAGTAGCCTCGGTCTTTGCCCGTTCAACGTCAAGGTCAGCGCTGACCTTGACCAGGGCTCTCACTGCGATCCTGGCTTTCTCCACCCGCATGGTGAGGACCTCCTCCCGTGCCAGGAGTTGCTCTTGCAGCTCCTCCACCATTGTCGCTGCTGCGGCTGAAAAAGGAGGGGAGGGCCTACATACACCAAGTAGTGAGGTTCAACATCACATCAAGAAGCAAGTCCAACAGTCGTTGGCGCTGACCGGAGCCATACCTGTTTGCCGCTAAAAACCAGTGGGAGCCAGCCACTATCCTCATTTGGTGAGGCAGTGGCAATGGGCTACCATGGATAGAGCCCTCACCTGGTGACGCTTGCCACAGTTGTCGTCCCTAGCCATCAAGCAAAGGGGGCTAGGCTAGCTTCAAGATCAGAGGCGAGGAAGGGCGCTACAACTTTGACTCGCTGAAGATTGAAATGGCAGGGTAAGGGGTCCAACACCCCATACCCCGCTACTTATACCACGGGGGAAACCGAAGCGACATAATGCAGCAGTCGTTTGTGACCCGCTCCCGAGATCATGCGTGGCGTGCCAAGCAACACCGGTCATGTACCACCCTGACCGCTTGGCATCCTGCCCACTGCCAGTGGGGACTAGGTCCACATGTCAGCCACGCTAGTCCATCTGACGCGGTTGGACTGCTAGGAAGGTGGACCAACGTGCCCATGACTTCAAAGGGAGTTCACGAACCTTGATCTCCAATAGAGAAGTTCCAAGAAACCAACAACGTGGTTTTCCCCAGTGCATGGATCATTGAACAGCTAAGGAAATTTGATCCCTAGTTTTCCATTTTATGTACATCTTTTCATCTTTGTAAAATTTCTCATCAGCCAAACACCATGAGACATCCGGCTGACTCGGCTGTGTCCCGACACTCGGGGGCTTCCCGGATTATGGTTTCTCAACCAAAGTTTACCTTCATGGTCAAAAGTTTTGCTTGCTTTTTCAAAAGTTTAAAAGTCCACAGCAGTTACACGTAGAGAACCACTAAAGTTCTCAAGGTTGCAACGCTCGATGGGACTGACAAGCACAAAGAAAAAAGTGATCATAAGATGATCACGTTTGGACTTTGTGAAAAACTCATTTACCTGAGTTCCGTAGCTACATGAGAATAAAAAAAGAGACAAAGATGACTAAACCACTACCGCTTCTCCTCTCCTGTACCATTAGGAGAGCCACGAGTACCCGACGGAGGGCTAAACGACGCCAGTGATTCCGAGGCTTGGCGCGTCTGTGTCCAGAGGGCATCCACCTGATCTTTTGTCAGGTCTGTGTTACGCCCAGACCCAAGTAGTTCCAGCTCACTCTCCAGCTCTGGGAAGTGCAACAAGGCGGCGGACAACACCGATTGGGTCCCCCAGCGGGCCTCATTAGCAGCCACGACAATGACGCGATTCTTGATCAGCTTCATAGCCGAGGATAGAGACGTTGCCAATGAAGATGTCCCGATAGGTCCTCCCAACACCAGGTCTCAGACCCAAGCAGCAGAGCTCCACAGGTCCTCCAGCTCGGCATCCTCCTCCCGACGCTCCGCCTGAAGCCCCCGGACAGCCTCTTCTAGACGGTCGGCTAGTCGGACCCGGTTGGCAGGCAGCGCGAGGATCAGATCATAGATCCTCATGCTAAAGTTCTCGAGGCACGAGCACCACTCTGCCTGCTCCCAAAACTCATTAAACAACTCCTCCACAATATCCACCCAGAAGGCTTTAGTGGGCGAGCACCCAAGCGCGGACTGCGTGGTGGAAGACATCGCTGCTTGGAGCACAATGAGCTGCCCGACCATCTCGGTATGGCAGACGCTAGCAATCCGCATCCCCTCTAACAGGTGGCTCTACATCATCGTGGGGCCAACTATGGCCAGACACAGCTCAGACCCCTAGGTTTGCAGAAGGGTGAGCTCCTGGACCAGATCCTAGCACTACCCCTTGGCATGTTCTCGTCACCAGTTGGCGTTGGCTGCCCTATCGGAAGAGCCCTAGAAGTTTGCCTTGGCCATGTCCCGGGTCCAGCACGTATCCGTGATCTCGCCCTCCAGAAGGGCAACCCTTCGAGTGGACTCATTGGCCTCCTGGTGAAAAATGGCCAACGAGGTGGTGCTCTCTGCCTCCGCCTTCAGCACCCACAACCGGGCCTCCCTCTCAGCTAGGGTGGCTCGGACCTCCGCCTCCTTAATTGAGGCCTCAACTCTCTCCCTCGCCACAACGACCTCCTGGGTTGAGGCCGCTGCAGCATGCACCACCTTGGCACGGGCGACCTCCACAGCAACGGTGGCCTCTCATTCTCGGATCACCTCCTCCTGTAGCCTGGACACGCCAGCTGTGTCCCGAGCCAAATGCTGCATGAAGGCAATGGGAAGGGGGTGTTAGGGAACCCGGAGGGAACCTGAGAAACACATGTAAACATTTTTTTTTCTTTGAACTAACCCTGATTGGGTGTAGGACGTCCCAACCAACCTACGCACACGTCTGCTCTGTGCTGCCTTCCACCTGCCTCCAGCTGACAGATGGGGACGGTGTGCCAGTGAAAGTGCATCTAGTCCCCTGTGTGAGTTTTGGAGGATTGATGACCAATAATTAGAGATCTAACCTTATGTTAAGACTTTTGTAGTGAACAACATTCAAAAAGGCAATATGAACAATGAAATAAAATTCTATATGGGCAACAATGAAGAAAAATGGAAAAGTCGTGAAGATTCCGTAGAATTGAGGATTTTATATTTTATTTGAGTTTTAGGAGCTCTGCACTATCAAGGGGGTACATTGGGTGAGTTGGTGAAGTGCAAAACATCAAAATCTGCTCTACCACCAAAATCTCATGTCAGACCAGACATATCCGACCCCCTAGCCGAATTCCAGAGACTCTGGCCGGACATGTCTGGCCCTAGGCCAGACATGTCCATCCTCTCTTCCTTATCTGGGTTCCAGAGACCTAACTCAGACAGGTCCGACTTCTCTGTCTTATCCTGAGTTAACCAAGCCTATCCGGCTCCTAGGCCGGGTTGCAGAGCCATTTCCCAGACATGTCCGACTCTCAACCTGAATATGTCCGACCTAACCTGATTCCTCAACGACTAAGTCCCCGAACCGGATATATCCAGTTCCCATGCTGGTTTCCAGAGAGGTTGGTCGAACATGTTCGGCCCCCGACCCGGACATGTCCGGATCTCTGACACCCCAACGGCTAGATTCCCTTGGGGGCTATAAAAGACCCCCACGCCTCTCTAGCAGGGTTGGCCACCCATTTCACCTTGCAAACACTTTCAGACACTCTCTTGAGCTCATAACTTCTCTCCTCCAAACTTCATTCAAATCCAAGCTTCCTAGGAGAGATTTGGGCCTCACTATTGAGTGACCCATTGGATCTTCATCTCAAGCACTTCACCGATAATCTTTGTGTGTTCGTTACTCTAAGGGATTTGTTCCCCTGGATAGACTAGGTTGTCTGAGAGTCACCAAGGTTTTGGTTGACCCCGAAAAGTTTATATTGCCCTATCCTTTGTGGGGATTTGTTAGTAGAAACCGAACTAGATCTTGGTGATCATTTGGAGTGGATTAGGGTTGAAAGAGACATGACTCTTTGTGAGCTCCACAACGGAGACATAGGCATCCTTTGTGGGTGGCCGAACTTCAGAAAGAAATCTTGTGTCTTTGTGCCTCTCATTTTAGTTTACTTACTGTTCTTGTTCAAGTTCCGTTCTTGTTTAGAGTTTGACCTAACCCTAGATTTGAATCATAGAGTTTAGATTGCTTATAGTTGTTTTTATTATTTCTCTAAGCTCTATATTGTCTAGCTTGCTAATAGTAAGCTTATCGTGACCTAGACGCATCGTCTTGGCCTCCAATCTACTTTTCAGCTACTCAAAGTTTTTGGTGATCGGACATATCCGACCTATTCTAGACATATCCGATCTGAGGCCAGACATATCCGACCTGAGACCAGACATATCCAACCCTGCAATTTTTAACTGTTTAAATCAAGTGAGTTTCAGGTTTGATTGCCTATTCACTCACCCCATCTAGGCAACTTTCAGTTGGGGTAACCCGGCAACTTCGGCACCCAAGGACTCAGGGGATGGTATTGCAATGCTCGGAGCTGTTCCCCTGGGCAGGCTAGGACTGGGGCTGCACACGACCATGTCCATGCACGGGCCTTCTGGAGGCACGGGGGCTGAAGCATTGCCCCTGGTCGCATCACCTGGCCGGGGCCCTGCCCAGTCCGTATGAATGCCGTCGGCGCCCAGCAGCATTACGGTGGCGACTGTCTCCACCCGAGCGAGTACGTCCTGAGTAAGGACAACACCACTCTCCTCCCGCGCAAACACCTCCCGTGCCACCATCTCCTGAGGCATCGACTCATGCGCTGGCCCCTCCATCGTCGTCTCATGTGCCGGTGCCTCCTATGTTGACCCCTCTTTCGGCGTCTCCCACACCATCTCCCCCTGCGTTGGCTCCATCAAAATCACGTGCAGGGTGGACGCCGGGCACATAGCCAACGGTGAATGATCAAAGTGGCTGAGGTACAACTCCATACATCCAAAAATAACATTTTAGTTCAGGAATGAAGATAGGAGGAGAAAAACACCATGAGGGACGTGCGGCTCCACCCACATACCGGGGGGACTCCCGCAAGAGGGCTCTGAAACATGGCTTCTTGGGCAGGGGGTCTTTCCCCCTGGGACTCGATGAGGACGACCCCGCTGTTGTGACCATGGTGGTCATGACGGTCGTGAAACCCAACAGGGCCTACAAAATCCTAGACAAATAAAGCAGTTTTGCTAACATGGGTAAAATGCTCATCCCCTCTAAGTCAGAAGTTACCGGCACGAGATGCTGTTGAGGTGAGCCAGCCGACGGCCTGGTCCCAGTCCGGTTTTGTTTTAGCCGGTGCTCGCAAACCGTAATCCCCACCTATAGACTAGCTATGTTGCTGAACAGGGGAGGGGTCATGCATAGTGGAGACAGGAGAGGCGGAGTTACTTCCACCTTCTCTTTCTCCTCATCTGAGGATTCAGATTCAAGGGGGTATCCCCCCTTGCCCTTTCACCGCCTGGCGGGCGGCACTCTAGACTTGCTTTCTTTTTTTCTACGCCTGTATTTCTTATTACGGGCACGGTTTGCCTCCTGTCTCACCGTGTCCTTGGGCAAGTTGACACCCCATGGCACGTTGTGGGCACCCCAAGACCTAGCACAGGGCCATGATCGCGATGAAAAGATAAGATCGTGTAAGCTACCAAAATATATCCAAACAAACTAACCCTGGTGCTGGTAACCCCTTCTCTCAAGGGGGTAGGGCCGGCCCAGGGATTCAAATTGGCCCCATGATCCAGGACCTTGTGGGTCTAGGTGTTGATCTCCACCACACTCAATTCCTTAGGGAAGGAGCGGTCGAGACAACTTGGCCCCCAGGTATAGCTACTTCTTGGTCACCCACTATCGAAGTGGCTGAATTCGACAACTAAAAAATGTCCGCAGGAGGTGCATGCCGGTCAGCCCCTCCTATCGCAACTATTCAACTACCTCGCGTAAGGGTTGTAGCTTGCCGAGGTCCTTCCTCACCACCCGCACCCCCAAGTTGGCAGGGGAATGGGGCGTTTACCGGTGAACACAGGCAGTGGCACATCGGCGTCGTTCCTCAGGTAGAACCACTTCTTCCACCACCCCTTCATTGATCTGGACATGGGGATGTTGAAATAGGGATCGACGCCATGCTCAGACATGGTGTGAATAACCACACTCCTCAAAAGTTTCAATTCCACGTCCGGGTCCTACGGACGCCAGGCATGGAAGAAATTGTTCCACAGGTCAAAATTCGGTCAATCCCCATGCAGGCCTTACACAGAGTCATGGAAGGCCGCGATGTGCAAGATCCCCATGGCGTCAGATTGTACAGCTCTAGGTCGTAGTGGTGCAATAGGGAGCGGAGGAATTGGTGCAACGACACACTGAATCCTCACTCGTAAAGTGCCACAAAAGCCACCACGTATCCCTCTGTCGGCCCAGGGGACGAGGGATCCTCGGGCATGTGGTAGGTTGTGAGCTCCACCGCTGTTATTAACCACTGGCTCATGAGGCTCTGCAGGTGCGCCTGGGTGACCATGGAAGGGGTCCCTTGTTCCGTCATGGCTCATGGGGGAAGGGAGAAACAAGGATCTATGCCCTAAAATTCCCCCCTTTTCTTCTCTCTCTCTCTCTTCAGGCGCATGGAAGGAGGTGATGAGGCAACGACTGTTTGTGCGAGAGGATGTAGGGGGCGCACGGGTGACCGTTTTATTTTATAGCCCTGCAGTGTCACAACCAAGGAGGCAAAGCAACGAGCCCTTACAAGGCACAGTAAAAAGCACAGTAAACCCATGTTTACACTCCTCCCTGACTACTCACACATCGTGCCCGCTACGACATCACAGGATATGACAATCATATCCAAAACATGTCCCACGATTGCCATGGGCTTGTAAAAGCTTAGGGTTCAAAGGCAAAACCCACTAGCCAGGGCAGTGGCACCTACAGCAAACAGAGCGAGGGACAAAGAGACTCAAAGGGTGTTCAGTAGCTGGTGCTACTTGGGACCCCACCGAGGGGACCCGATATCCTCAAGCTTTATGTCTGAGTCCCGACCATGAGGTTTCCATCATGCCCTCCCCTCCCCCCGAGTGGGCTGGCACCTAGCCGCCCGAGTTCTCCCGATAGGGACTACCCGGGAATGATGCGTGAAACCACCAAGCTTGGATTTGCAGTGGGGGGCATCTGCCCCTATCTGGTCCTATGGAGAGGTACATTTACCCATGCCGGCTCTCACCCACCTACGATGACCCAGGATCCACTCAGATCCCGACTTGGCACCGCGTTGCCATGTCTCAAACCATTAGCCAGCTTGCGAACGCAGGAACCACGCTAACGAGGCAAGTACCCTCAATTCAGCCCCCCCAGGTTATCGAAACACATGAGGACTAGGTCTGTGCACACGCTGCATAGCCTCTGATAACACGGACGGATCTAAGGGCTCCATGAGTCGTCAGCTAAAACCAAAACAGTACATATAAAACTTAGCCTCTGTCGAAGCTTTTAGCTCAGCTGCAGCCTCAGGGGTGTAGCACCCCATGTTACAGAAACCCTAATTAAAGTCATTAACAAATAATTAGGTGCTAATACAATCCTAAATCAAAAGGTGGAATTCAAAAATAAAGTTTAGGATTCAAACTATCAAGAAATCAATCAAATTCCCCATTTTGAGTGGAATTCAAATTTCTGATCCTCTTTTGTTGGAAATTTATTTTTCCTAGCAATAAGATGTAACAAGGAGCTTGTTGGTCAAATTTCATTGAAATCCAAAGTTCCAAGATTTTTCAGTGAATTTCAACTCATAGAAGTTCTCTGAATTTTAGTTCAAATTCCATTTTGAATCTAGAGAAATTTCTATAAGGAACGTTGTTCCTTATCTCTAGCTCTTTCAATCCATATTTTATTTAGATTTTTTTGAGCACGGGAAGACACCTTTTGGATCAGTCAAAATTTGGGGCAAATTTGAATCCGTTTGAAATATTTTGAATCCAATTTGAATTCGCGCCACCCGGCACTTTGCCGCTCAGGCCCGCCTGTCAGCCGGTGCCACCACCCGGCACTATGGCCACGGCCCACTGGTCAGCCCCTTCCCCCGCCCCTGTTCGGCCGGCCGCGTGACGTGGTCACACATGGTATTTATGTAGCATACCACTTTTTGCACCCATGTATGGTATTTATGTTAGCGTCTCATACTTGCACATTTACGATAGATCACGTGGAGCAAGGACGTGTGGAGCCACCGGAGCCAGCACCAGTCGAGGGCGGTGACTACGAGCAAGATCAAGGCAAGCCCCGATGCATCTAACCACAATCTTTGAATATATTTTATTATTCTTTTATCATATTTATGTTTCTTGGATGTGCATTAGGTTATAGAAGTTGAATTGATACACTAGTTGCATTATGATACTTTCTGATCTATCCTTATGACCACACTACTAGAGATAAGTCGTTAGCTATGGCTAGACGTAAATGTAGGCTACGGTAGATGGCCGAGTGGTCGAAAGACCACGTGGCGGCCATAGGTTCTCTAAAACTCAAAACTCTGGTTTAGTGGTTAAAACTTGGTTAAAATGGAGACCGGGCGGGGCCACTAGGAGAAAGGTGAGACAACTGGTTGGAAAGGTTGGGTAGTGGGTATGTGGCAAGCCGGCACCTCCAAGGTTGTAGCATTCGTCTGTGTCAGTTAAGGACCGTTCGGTTGGCCCCTCGAGCAAGTATTGAACGTACCGATCG
>VSTD030001197.1:0-13607 GCA_008808055.3 Sporobolus alterniflorus
GTCTTACAATACAACATCTTGTACCTTATGTATGAGATTAGTGGGTGATGCAACATTTTTGAGTGTTTCTTGAATTTCTTCAAGTTGGACCTTGCTCCCACTAACTCATTTAGAGATAAACTCTTTCTCCATGAAGACACCATTGCGAGTGACAAACATTTTGCCCTCAACTTTATTATAAAAATAATATCCTTTGATTTCTCTCGAATACCCTACAAAGAAACATTTGTCTGATTTTTGAGTGAGTTTGTCTAACATCAAACGTTTGACATAAGCCTTACACCCCAATCGAGAGTCTAGACCTCCCACTGGTAACCTCCATCGGTATCACCGGAAGGAAAGAAGGGATCATATGCAAACAGTTAGACAACAAGGCAAAACTTGAGCAACTAAGCTCAGCAAGACTGATCCGACAAGGCTGCCATAAAGCCGACTCCTTCAGCGACTAGCTCCAATTACTAACAAGTTTTAGCTAGGTGACTCAGTCTTTGTGGGGATTCTTAGTGGATAGTCAAGTTGACCTTGATGATGACTTGGAGTGGTTTAGGTTTGAAAGAGACCCGATCCTTTGTGGACTCCTCAACGGAGACGAAGACATTTTTGTGGTACTGAACTTCTGGTGTAAATCTTGTGTCTCCATGTGCTTGACTTGCTTTACATTTCAGTTGTTATAGTTGTTCTTAGTTTTTTTAGTGTTCTTGCTCTAGAATATCTTATGATCCATTATTCTTGTTAGAAATCAATTTATTGATCCACTTCAACTTGCTCTAGATGCTTGTATTAGCTTGTGGTAGACTTGCCTTGTGTTAGAAACAAGCTTTAGATGGCCGGTGGTCACCAGACTAATCCGGCCCTTGCTATTCTAGTTTGTTTAATTAAGTGTGAAGGACCGGAGAAGGCGACCAGAGGGAGGGTGAATGTGAGCCAATCAAAATTTCTCGAGGGAACTTGTCCTATATCCCAAAAGCGGTCCGACGCCCCTCTTCTACCTCAGCCGAGACCGGCTAGCTATAGGTAAGTTATTAGCCCTCGGAACCAGGCTAGGAACCGTAGCGGACATACAGAATGGTGCTAGCAAGAACACGTGAGAGACTGACAATAAAAATCAGATCACAACTCAGTATATATCCTCACAATTATTTCACCAAACACTGATAGGAGCGTTCAGAAAATCATCATGGAAAAGCAATTTAGACAGAGAAATCTCGAGATTTTTGATCCGATAGCTCAAGAAACACACCGACTTCCTCTTACAACGATCAGACGCAATAGACAAACTCAAATCACACAAACAGCGAAAGTAGACCGAAGCAAGGTAGTTATCAGCGGCCGCCAAAACCAGAGAGTACGAGCCACTTAGAGACCGGCTGGTGCAGTGCTCCTGGGAGCGAACAGCGAAGTGAGAGGACTTTGGCGGCAAAAGGCACTGGAGCACAAAACCCGGACCACACGCGAAGAAAAGAGGCAGCTTGAGCCGGTGAGAAATAGGCGACGCTACCGAAGCAGCACAACGGAAGAGAGACCACGACCGGATCTGACCGGTGAACAGGGTCGGGGCGACTCCACAGGCGAAATCTCGAGCGGAGGAATGAAGGCAGAAAAGTGGTTGGCGGCGGACTCGACGCGCAACTCGGGCCGGCGGCGGCTGAACCCAGTAGAGCAAGCACCGACGGCAAACGTGAGGCTTGACGCAGTGACCGGCGCACGAGCTTCGGAGGACGGAGCAATGGAGAAATCCGAACGGAAAAGCTCAACGGAGGAAAGAAATCCTCGGACGTCTTCGGTAGGGCGGAACCGGCGCTAGCGACTCCTGCGCGCAGGCCGAGCGGAGGAAGCTGAGATCGGTCCGAGCCAGGCGCGCACGCACAGATTCTGAGTGGGACGGAAAAGACCAGCCGACGGCGCTTTCGCCCAAGAAACCGAGACAACAATAAGATTCAGTTGAAGAGGGAAGCTAACCGACAGAACCAAAATCAAGGGCGGCAACAAAACAGCTTCGGTAAGAAGTAAATCGGGATGGGATTACTAGCGTACGAGGGGCAATCAGAGGCCACACCTCTCATGATTGATAACATCGACTGGAAGAACGTTCGTCCAGAAATCAAAGGCAGCGGCTTCAAAAGAAAAGGAACCTCCTTGGCACAGCCATAATTGAGCGGCAGGCCAAGGGGAACAGACCGAAAACTGATGCCACTAAAATCAAAATCGCTCAGATCTAGAACATCATCTAGGGAGAACGAACAACACAAACACACAATGAAAAAGGTGATCTTTCATTGAACTTAAGAAAAATCTATACACCACAGAGGTCACTGTCATCCCTCCTTTATTTAATTGGAAACTAAAAATTGTTCATAGCACACTTCTATTTTAGAAATACGAAATGAATTTGGTTAGTGACAAGGAACCACATTCACTCTAGGGTCCTTTATATAGGCCCAAACAAAAAGCTAAATGACTACTATGCCCCTAGGGCATAATACACTGAAAGCAGAAAGGTAGGGTAGCAGGGTTCGATGCAGCCCGTCGTATCGACCCGTTCGTCTCCAACTTGCCTCCGACGTGCATCACCCGTCGTCGCGCCTCCGCTAGTCTTCAGGCCAGACTTGCTTCCACGCCAAGCAAGCCGCTAGATCTCAACGCGTGTCCCGCGCTGACCTCCCTCCGTCGGTTTTGTGGCGCAACCGACAAACCGAAGCCTGCATGGTTTTAATGCCCAAACCAAAAAACCGTCACGATGATTTTGATTGCCAAATCACCAAACCAGAGCTGCCGGTTTTGAGGCCGAAACTGGGAAACCCTCCACCACCTTGGTTTTGAGGCTCAACCAAGAAATCATGCCACCGGTTTTGAGGCCAAACCGAAGAAACCGTCCCAGTGGTTTTGAGGCTAAACCACTGACAGACCGTCGACCTTGGTTTTGAGGCTCACCCAAGAAACCTGCGCTCCTCATCTCCACGTGCACGGTGCAGACCGCACACGGCGCCACCCGACCACACGATCATCCGCCCACCGAGTATCCGACCTGTGAGACCATCCCTGGTCCTCTGTTCCAGGTCTTCTACTCTTACCACGACCCTCGTCGCTACTCACCATGCAGCACCTGCCACCTGCACACCACGAGACAAGCAAACGCGATTCTCCAAACGAAACAAGAGTAAAAGAAAAATAAAAACAAAACTATCCCGGATTCGAATTCAAACCTTGCCAAGTCAATAACTCATCACACAAACCAAGTAACAGACCACTTGATTTCTCAAAGTGAAACCTATTCACCCCCTCCCCCCTCTAGGCAACTTTCAGTAAGCGCAAGGGTTAGTGATTTACAAGATTTTCCTCACTTCATTGTCCTGATAGAGGCAAAGGGATTTATGGGACAAACCTAGACCATCCAATTTGAGAATCTAAAACAGGAGCTATTAGGTGCTATTAGGAGTGCTACCTGCTGATAAGATCCAATTCCTGAGATGTCTAATAATGGCCAACCCAATGTTTGATTTATTTGGACTTGGTCAGCTTGGACCTGGTCCCACAGAGCACCATCAGGTTGAAGAGCAAGCAAAGAATAACCCAGCACACTGGGATGAATGGGTACATGTTGTCGTCCCAGATGATGCACCGGCAGCTCGGAATGATGAACCACTTCTGCAGCAAGAGATTGGATTAGACATGTCAGACCTCGACATGCTGTGCTTTGATGATGTGGTTTTGGGAGCTGTACAGTGCAGACAGGGTGGCAACTCACACACCGCATGGCCTCTTAGCTATTTGTGCTCACTAATGACTGTAGCTTTGGTGTTTGATATGGTTGTGGAGGCCCACTGTCTGCATAGATTGCAGAGGCAGTTTGGGAGGCTCCAGTTTTTTCCGAGGCCTCGAGCCATCGATGTCGTCCCTTGGAATGCATACAAGTGTCATTTTGTCAATTGCATGACTTGCATCATTCCATCGTATTCATTATAGTACTTAAACACTCTTTTAGGTTCAACCTGAGAGGACAGCCGTGCTCTCCCACCTCGGTGGCCGCCATAGCACCATGGGTTGCCGCTTG
The DNA here is from genome assembly GCA_008808055.3 of Sporobolus alterniflorus. NCBI lineage: Eukaryota > Viridiplantae > Streptophyta > Magnoliopsida > Poales > Poaceae > Sporobolus > Sporobolus alterniflorus. The sequence continues at coordinate 4,052 of VSTD030001197.1, forward strand.
GGGTCAGACTTCGTAGACGACGAGTCCTACTGTGTGTACCTATGGTGGTTCCGGCCTCACACATTCATCAAGGTTACATTCACACTTATGGATTCGCAGTTTCACGTACACATACATAGGACAGCGTCGCCGAGGGAAAGGAATCGTCAACCTTGTAAATTGTGCTATTTAATTTCATGTATAGTTTAAATTAATAAGTCTCTAACATCATTATATGTTATATCTTTGTAGTTCAACCTTGGTTGCCATTTGGAGTCAAAGGCGAAGCTGCCCTAATATGGATGTCTGCTAGTGTGCCATTCACCACTAATGAGATGTGTGCGTCGTATGGCACGATACCAAATGAAGGCTGTAGAATGAAGCAGATAGTCAGCAGCTATTATGACCATGATGTGTCTTCATCACAGGCGTCCACATCATTTCCTTCGAAAGATGCACTTTAAAACTCAAATTAATTTTTGAATTCAATTAATTAATTAATGTAATACTCATCCTCACAAAACTATCGTTCCGGAGTTTCACAAGATGATTAGTGGATTGCCGAGTACACCCAATCACCACTCTTTGACTCTGGTGCAACCCAGGGAGGTGTTCCTGAGTTCCTCTTTATGGACCTCATCGACGGGCAGGCCTCAGACTACCAATTTGAGCAAGATGTTGTTGACAATTTGCAGCTCACACAACCACCACCAAAAGGACACAACAACACAGTTCTAGACCCCACCACGGCCGCAACCACCACAATTCCATACTCTAGCGCTGCGGCCTCCACGGGTTCACGAACCTGCCTGGTTCTGATCCTACCCTAGTTGTTGTACCATCACATTTATTATGTGTATTATGTGATCTATCTACTTGACTTTTACTATATGATCTATGTACTTGACATTGCTTGTAATAATTTTTCTTTCCATTTTTTTAAAAAAATCTTTAACATTCTTGTCATTAAAAGTATATTAGTTTTGTAGAACAAAATTCTTTTAATTATAAATTAATCTCCTTTATTTTAACTTAAAAATGAACCACTTGCAGCCAAAGTGGATGGCGGTCAGGGCTTGCGGCCATATCTGTTGGCGGTCCGGCCGGCCTTTTGTATATGAAGTTTCACAAAAAGGCCTCCATTAACGAGCTCCATTACACAAATAGGTCCTAGGCTTCAAATCAGTAGACGGGCAAGGGTCTAGCTGCCAACGGCTATGTGGTCAGAGTATGTTGCTGCAAAAAAGTTCAAAATGTGGTATATTTTTTTAAATTTTGCATATTTTTTAAATTCCTCCTATTTTTCTCTACTCGTACACCTCCACACGCTCATGGGCCGTGGTCCGCCTCCGACCTTGAACGTGGTGGGCTAATGGGCCCATCTATCCATTCGATACGCCCGTGCGAATAGGCTTGGGACTTGGAGGGTGAGGCCCGGACACGGGCGCTCTGTTTGGCGGCGGACGCGAGATGCAAGAAAGCAGCGGAAGCCCTGCAGGCAAGCATCTTATTGCCAGGCAGGCCATATAGCAAGCCAAAATTAACATGTCCTTAATCATTTTGACGAAGCATTTTTCTTCAACTTAAGTAATCAACCCCCACGCACACACATGTCAGGTACCTGTAAAGCAGCTGGATTATTCCTGCTAGCTAGTTTTCTTATATGAAAACCACATGCGCATGCATGCATGGTCGATGCACCCATTCAGCATCACCTACCTAACCAGCCATCAACCACATGTACAAAGACAAACGCAACTGCACCAACCTCCATGCAAGCGGAGAAGAATCCAGCCAGCATAATAACCAAACAAAAAGCAGAGAAAACAAAAGGTTGCATCACATGCACACCTAATCACGGCTCTATCACATGATGCGGCGGTGGACCGGCCGCCGTGCTCTTTTCTCCCACGGCGGCGGCGGAGGAGGCGCGGCCGGCCGCTGACCGCTTCAGGAACTCGATGCAGTCGTCCACCGCCTCGCTCCGGTACGAATCCGCATACTGCGGTGGCGCCGAAGCAGCTGGGCTGACGACGCGCGCCTCCGCTCTTGAGGTCGCCGTCCGGCGGAGGGTGGCGCCGTCCTTGGTCGCGGCCGAGGGCATGGCCAGCCGCAGGACGACGTCCCGGACCCGGTCCAGCACCGACACCTGCGTCGGGGAAACCGCAGATGAGCCTCCTCGCCTACGTGATCGCCCACCGCCACCGCGCAGCCTTGGGATGCATGTGACTGTGGCCTCTTTCAGGTGCAGGGGCTCGGCCTGTAGGTTCATCGTCTTGCCCTCGCTCCTCTTACTCTAGGAACGAGCTTGATTAGCTAGTTCGTGGTTATGCTTATCCCATGTCCATCTCCTGGCCTTAAGTTTATATACATGCAACCAAAGGGGAGGACAAGAGGCAATTGGTTCTTGATCCTTGCATTCTTGTGACAATCAGCACCAATGGATTCAGTCGATCTATTACTATTTAAAAAAAAAAAAGTTAGTGAGAGGTAGGGTGACGGACAAATGTAAAGGTAGATTCGTGTAGCGGCCAACTTGCTGATTCACATGTTGCCAGCATACTGACTACTCTTATATTTTTTTTCTGTTTTCTCTCTCTCCCTCAACCAGCGTGTTCATCAAAAGATAAAAACTTCTGGTTTTCCCCTCGACCTGTTGATACCAGATTTCAGTGCTACAGTTACCGTATAGTAAACTATATATATGAGCTTCTTCTACGTTATTGGATTGAGAGAATTGGAATCATTGTGAGAAAGCAAAAACTAGCAAAATGCAAGGTATTGGGGAAAAATGCATTGCTTAGCTTTCACATATAAATATACTCCTTCAGATGCTAAATATACAAGCACTTCAAAAAATCCATTCCACCCGTGCACCTATACCTGGCCATTCGGGCCGGGCTAAATGGGCCGGCCCAAAGCACGACAGAATTGGCCCGGCACGAGCACGGCCTGGCACGAAAGATAGCGGGACATGCCTGGGCCTCACCTCCGGCCCACCGTGCCAGGCACGGCATGGCTCATTTGGCCGGGCCCAGCTAAGTCCGATGGTCGGCCCGATTAGCCTAGCACGGCATGGCACGACCCGGTAAAAAATGATATAAACTATTTTTATTATATTATTTAATGTGAAATCATATATTTTTAGTTCAAATTTAATGATATTAAATATGTTTTTAATTAAAAACACAAAACTTATGAAAAAAATAAATATATGAAAGTTTATCCGGGCTTCGGGCCGGCCCAGCACGGTAGGGCCCATCGGGCTGCTGGCTCAGAATGACCCGCTTAATGGCAACCGGGCTGTGCCCGGGCTTTGTCTCAGGCCCGACAGGCCAGCACAGCATGACCCATTTTTATTCCGTGCCATACTGGACCACACACCCCGAAGGCACGAGCCCGGCCAGGCTCAGGCCGGGCCAGGCCGGCATGGCCCGTTGGCTGGGTATACGTTCGCCTGCCATCGAGGTCCACCCTGCGTGCCCACTCCTCCTCCACGTGTGCCTCCACCGTTGTCGAGGTCCTCCCCAACAGCTGTCGAGGTCCTCCCCCAACGCTTCAGATCATTTGTTGCTTAATTAATTGTGCTCATCTTAGATGCAGTGGGCAATAACATAGATTAATTGTTATGGCTGGTAGAGCAACAAGCATTTCCTTTTCATTTTTCTGGCCGTAAAATTTGAAGGGAAATGGATTTATTTGTGCATATGATCTGTGATGTCCTACTCTGTTGTTAGGTTTAGTCATTAGCTTATTAGTTCAATTATTGTCAAATTCATACTTAAATCTATATATGATATTCTTATTCTTGTGTTCATGTTAAGACAAATAAGTGACGCATCATTCCTTTCGTTTAAATGTGATTACAAGGATAATTTAATCTCTTTTTTACTATTGGATATTTGAAAATCATAATACTGAAAACTTGGTTGCATGTTGTGCTCTAACAGTTCAGAAAATTAGGTGTGTTCATAAAATTTTGATACTTAAATTTGCAAGAATTATTTATGTTTTTGTTGCTTAACTAATTGTGCTCGACTTAGATGCAATGGGCAATAGCATCACTAAAAACCTTCATCATACCTTGACATTGATTTATAGAGCAAGATTTTCAAGATACTATTGCATATATTGTTGTATAGATTTTCAAGATAATGTTACTTATGATCTTATATTAAGATGCTTATGATGAAATTGTTGCATATATCAAAATGGTTATGACCAAACTATTGATTGTCAGCTATAGACTCCTGCCACGCTCCTCCCAGGCACGAGAAAGAAGATGATAAGTCCTTTGTTGAGCTTTCAATGTTTGAAACAGAGGATAATAAGTCCTCCTCTGTTGACCTTAAAATGTTTGACACAAATGATTCTAATTCCTCTGATCCGGATGATTGTTGCCACCACATTAAAAATGTGAGCACAAGTATTTAAATGTTTAGTATATTTATTACTAGTCTCATAATTACTAATTAAATTTTATAAATTATCAGATTCAGCTGTTAGAAGAGATGTTGGATAAGGCGGAGAAGGACAACAAAATCCTGATGCAATTAATTAATCATCACAAGAAGACGGCGGAGGCATCCAAGAACAAGCTGTGCAGAGATGTTCAAATGTTAAATTTATTTATTACTATAATCTCATAATTACTAATTAAACTATATAAATTCATCGACAGTTAGCAGAGCGATTAGTGCATGAACTCTTTGTATGTATGTTTAGCTTTTATATGAATTTAATGTTGAACTTGATGTATGTCATCAGATGCAGATTGTGTTTTGTTTTAGATTGTGTCTTCTTTTATAAACTAAATGCAGATTGTGTTTTCGATTCAGCTGTAACAGGTAAGCTAATGTCAGCACGCCCGTCGCTACTGTGAACTCGAGTAGCGACGGGCAAATGACATTAGCATGTCATCGCTACTAGAAGCCATAGTAGCGATGAGTATCTTCTACCCGTCGCTACTGAGCTACCACTTTAACGATGAGCCGGTTGCCTGTGGCCACAGTGATTTACGGTCCGTTGCTACAATGTCTAATCGTAGTAGTGAAACAGCGGACACAACATAGAATCTATAGATCTTATGGGTCCAGAATGCATCTTTTCTTCACTTTTCTTTCAAGACCATGCATGCAGACTACATGTGTTATGCTACCCTTCATTTCCTGATTATCCACCATATTTTTTCTAGCTGAGCTACGGCAGGCAAGTTCGGCCTGAACCATTTCATTAAGCAGGGAGGATTTAAGAGTTTGATGATATAAAACAGGGATAAGGACTACTAGGGTACTACATAAATAATCTCCCCTGAAAACATGAGCATGCCTTGCGACCTCTCTGCCAATTATGTGTAATATGAAGCATTAATCAATCAAGTCAGACAATTTGAACAAGCAGCATTGCCTATAACTATATAATTGGTATCCATGAATTCTCTACACATATAACTGATCCACATGTATGATATGTTACATCATCTTGCATAGTATAAAAATTTAAAATAATTTACCTCACTCATATGATATTCATCTTAAATTTTGTTTTCAATGTTGTGTTCTATGCTATGAGATGAACAAAACTAAATCTCAGTTGTATATATTTTTAAAAAAATTAAATTAATTTAATTTGCTCTATAAATAAGATTTTTCTACTACTCATATAACCTTGGGCCATATTTATATGTCCATGTACCTTTTGATCCATTTTTCCCTTTTCTAAAATATTTGCGACAAACCAATGACAGTACAACAGTTCTGTAGATTACCCCCCTCCATTTTCCATTAAATTTGGATAGCCAATACAATTTTTTTTGCAGATAGGTACTTATTTATTTACTTTATTTCATATCAACTCTAAATATTAAATGAAACCAGCCTAAATCATTTCTCTTGCATCAGGTAGCTCCATGTCAACAAAACGATTTTCCTGCACATGCATGGTGTCCAAGTCAGCACACCGCTTTGTTACCACGATCCGTTTCCTGGCGCCGTTGTCGCTCCTTTGTTCCTGCTATATCTTCAGATAGTGGCGCACATGGAGATCGCTCGATTTGTAAACTGCTCCTTCGTTTCCACACAATTTACAGATAGTGGCGTCAGTTTCTTCCATTCGGCTTCCAGTAATCAAAGCTATCATCCACGCTCAGTTGATTTCGGTGATTGAAAACAACTCAAATAAGAATCTAATTGTTTCAATGAGTATTAAGTAGGGATTTAGGTAACCAAAAAAGAGAAAAGGAAAAGAGACCCACCAATTCTTATCAATTTAAATGAAGGGTCTTTGAAGGAGCTCAAGCGATGTTCTAAATTATTTTTATGATTCTTTAGCATAGGAACACCGTATTATTAAGAGGGGCATGTTGGATGAAGTGAAAATTGTCGAGTAGAGTAAACTCCAAATCTTTCTAACCCATCCAAAATAGAAACTCCCAGCCGAACATTGTGTGGCCCTACTCGAGTTAGTACATAATTCAAAATTCCCTCACAGAAACCTCCAGCCGAACTTTATCCGGTCTAGCCGGATATTGTCTGGCACCCCTGGACATTGTCTGGATTTTGAATCTGAGCCCAACGACTTGATTCTTGGGAGAGATCTATATATACCCATTCTCCTTCAACGTCTCTCCCCACCTTGGTGACTCCATTTTCCTGTTGAACAAGCTTGCATTATTCATTCTAAGAGGCCAAACTCACTCTATTCTAGAGCTTTCATTCCAAGTTCTTGTCTAGGAATTGAGTGAAGGAAGGATTCGAGTTCCTTGTGTGATTCACCACCTCAAGCTTGTCTTGGCTATTGAATCTTCATCCTATGCGCTTATTACTCTTGGAGCCTTGCTCCTAGATGGTTAGAGGTTGCCCTTGAGCTACTGCTTTATGCGGTGAGTCTTGGGAAGTTTGTATTACCCATTGTTGTGATAGTAAGCAGCTCAAAGTCGTCTTGGTGACCCCTTGAGAGAGAAAAGGGTTGAGAGAGATTCGGTTCTTTGTGAACCTCTCAACGAGGATGTAGGATTCTTTGTGGAATCGAACCTCGGGATTAGATCTTATGTCTCTCGTGTGCTCTTTCATTTACTTGTTTTACTACTGCTATTTACCTTCTTGTTGAGAATATCTTGTGTTAGATCTCCATTGCTTAGAGTATCTTTAGTGGAGTTAATCTTGTTTACATTTGTTCTAGTTGCTCTCTAGTTGGTAAATTATCTTATTCCACATTTCATAATCCTGCCTTGCTCTAGATCATATAGCTTAACTCTTTTCTCAGTCGAAAGTGTCGTGTGATCTATATCCTACCAGAAACCCCCTGCCGGGCATTGTCCGGCTTGACCGGACATTGTCTGACGTTGTTGGACATTGTCCAACTGAGGGTTTCTATCTCACAATTTGAATAATTGCTTGTAGGATTAATTTTCAGTGATCGCCTATTCACCTCCCACTTGAGGCGACTTTTAATTGGTATCGGAACCTAACTTTTCGAAAAGAGCTTAATCGCTTGGAGAGAAGATGTCTAAGACCGGGGAACAAAGTTGATGATGGCTCCAATACAGAAGCCTCCACATCTCCAATAGTGGAAGAGCTCATGAAGAAGCTTGAGAAGCTCAAGGCAAAGGACAAGAAAGGCAAAAAGCATTCTTTCTCAAGTGAAGATGATGACTACTCATTTGAAGAGGTAGTCTCCAACAAAGGGAAGAAGGAAAGGAAAGAGCGTGATAAGTCCTCTTATAACGCTATGTTTTTTTAACTATGATAACATGCCTAGCTCTACCGTTTATACTTCCGTACCCATTGGCAAAGCTTCATATTTTGATGGGTCTAACTATAATCAATGGAAGCATTGCTTAAAAAATTATTTTTGTTCTATTTCACCCGTGGTATGGCAAGTTATTTGTGATGGTGTAGATTTCCCGAAAGAAGATGAACAACCAACTCCGAATCAACTATAAAAGATTTATCACAATGCTCAAGCCATCACCATTCTCACCTCATCGGTAGAGAAGGAAGAGTTCAACCAAGTGGATGGCTTGGATGAAGCCAAAGAGGTGCGGACCACTCTTTGGATGGCCCATGAAGGATCAAAGCCCATGAGATAGGCTAAGATAGACATGCTTGAGGGGCAACTCAATAGATTTGTCATGTTTGATGATGAAACTCCTCAAGACATGTTCAACTGCTTGAAGACGTTGGCCAACAAGGCAAAGGCATTGGGGTCCAAGAAGTGGACCGAGCACATGATGAGAGCTTACACACTAATAAACTATAACGTGGTTGCCTTGATCCGTCAAGGCCTCGCCTATAAGAGGTGTCATCCGATGATGTGCTTGGTCGGATCATGAACTATGAAATGTATATTGAAGAAGCCAGCCGCGTCAAGAACCTCTCCAAAGGCATCACTACCACAAGGAAGCAAGGGATTGCTTTCAAGGCTAACAAGAAGAGTAAGAACAAAGAAGTGGTAGTTGAGAGCTCAAGTGAAGAAGAGGAAGAAGAAGATAGCTCCGAATGTGATGCTGAAGATATGGCTCTCTTCATGAAGAAATTCAAGAAGCACATAAAGAAGAAGAAGTTCTCAAAAGGAGACAAGAAGTTCAAGTCCACAACCAAGAGAACATGCTACAATTGTGGTAAGCATGGTCACTTCATTGCTAATTGTCCATTTGAGCATAGGGATAATGATGACGACAAGAAGAAGAGCAAGCCCTACAAGAAAAAGTCCTATGGTGAAGCTCACATTGGTCAAGAATGGGAATCCATTGATGAGAGCTCTAACTCTGATAGTGATGGTGTGGCAACCGTTCCTCTCAAGGGAACATCTTCTTCAAGCAAGTCCCTCTTCCCAAAACTCAATAAAGGTAAGAACACATGTCTCATGGCGAAGGAGAGTAAGCGTAAGGTAAAACCAAAGGCTTATCCTCTCCTAAATATGTCTCTAGTGATGATGACGATGATTATAGTGATGATGATACTCCTTTTCCTAAGGATATAAATGAAAAAGGTATTATCAAAAAGCTAGGGAAGGAATTGGTAGCTCGGGATCAACTTCTTGAGGATCAAGAAGATTTGCTTGAGCAAGAAAGGAAAAATACATGTGAACTCAAGAAACTCTTGAAACTTGAGAAGGAGAAAAATGAAGAACTTGCCCAAGAACTTGTTTAAGGCAAGGAGACTAACTCTAGTCTCAAGGGCTCAATTGATTCATAAAGATCTTGAAGTACAATTTGATGCTCATTGGGCAAGCACTTCAAAGCCTTCAAGCACACCCAAAACTACCAAAGTCTCCACTAGAAATGGTTGTGAAAGACGCTATAATGTTGATATTGAGGCTCTACGTGCTCAAAGCCAACATTCCAATGTTGAGCAAGTCCTTGTAGAATCTTGTGATAAATCTATAGGTAAAGAAAATGACAACTTGAAACTTGAAGTGAAGAGGCTTGAACAAAAGGTAAATATGTTAGAAAAGCAAGTCAAATCTCAACCATCTCAAGATAACCATAGAAATATGGTGAATAAAGTTGAGAAGGGAAGAACTGTGCCTAAGCTTGCTCCTCAACATCAAAAGAAGCCTACTCATCACAAGAAAG
>VSTD030001198.1:0-13607 GCA_008808055.3 Sporobolus alterniflorus
AAATGATGTCTGATCCGCGCGCGTGTTAGTAAACGAGACAAGATCATATGAAAAATAAGCAGTAACTGACCGGCGTGTGAGCATGCAAATCAAAATCTGGGCACGTTTCAACTCGATCAGTTTGTTCTAAGTCGTCAGCCATTCGAACTGGATTGGTGTGTGCCAAAGAAAGGCCTGCTGCGCCGTCACTCATCCTACTGGTCAACTGGGAAATGAAAGGAATGCATGTATATTCCTGCACAAAGAGCTGCCAGCGGTAGCACAAAAATTATACAGTACTAGTACGTTGTTGGCATCTTGAGTACGTATGTATCAGCTTGTGTTCGCTCTCGGACGCCTCCGACATGCGAGCGCGCGCCACCGGTCGCCGGCGGCAGCGGACGACTCCGCGCCTCGAACGGTGACACTGATAGGGAAGAACTAGCGCCTGACGTAGTATGGCACTCCTCGTCAGCTTCGGGCTCCCCTCATCACCTTTCTCTTCCACCTCCTGTTGGCTGCTCCTCCTCCACAAAGCACATGCGCGAGCCTGCGCTCATATAACTTGCGCAAGGTACGGTAGCGGGAGACACTGGAAACATGCACGATGTGGAGGAGCAAATCCTGTCCCTCGGTGATCTGCTTCTTGCTTCGTCCAGTGTCCATGGACGATATCTCGCGTTCACAACTCTCGAGTTCACAAATTGTACAGGCGTGGGCACGTGGTTGCCCAATGCAAACAGGCCGGCCCTGCAGCCATCACTACTTCGAACAGGCATCGGAACAACGGGTTGTAAGTTATTGTGTGACCACGAAACCGGTCCGTCGTTATAGTGATAGTAGCTCAGTAGTGATGGGTAGAAGACATCTATCGCTACTGTGACTCCTAATAGCGATGGATGTGCTGACGTCACCTCGTTCGTCACGACTGAATAGAAAACACAATCTATATCCGGTTTATAAAAGAATAAAATCTGTATACAATTTCTGAAAGAAAACACAACCTACATCTAATAACATATATCAAGTTCAACAAAAGCTAAACATACATAAAGTTCATACATCTAGTAACATATATACATACACCAAGTTTAACAAAAGCTAAACATACGCATCAAGTTCAATAAAAGCTAAACAATTAACATGTAGGAGTAGACCTCCTCCATTTTGACTGCCTCCTCATCTGCTTTAGCTAATCGCTCTACTAACTACCGAACCTGATCATGAATTTATATAGTTTAATTAGTAATTATGAGACTAGTAATAAATAAAGTTAATATTTGAACATCTATGCTCACCTTGTTCTTGGTTGCCTCCGCTGTCTTCTTGTGATGGTTAATTAATTGTATCAGGATTTTGTTGTCCTTCTCCGCTTTAGCCAACATCTCTTCTAACAGCCGAATCTGATCATGAATTTGTATAATTTAATTAGTAATTATAAGACTATTAATAAATATACTAAATATTTAAATACTTGTGCTCACCTTTTCAATGTGGTGGCAATAATCATCCGGGTCAGATGACTTATCATCCTCTGTGTCAAACATTGTAACGTCAATAGATTACTTATTATTCTTTGTGTCAAACATTGTAAGATCAACATATGACTTATCATCATCTTTCTCGTGCTTGGGAGGAGCTCTGGTGTAGGAGGAGTCCATGATTGACAGTTAATAGTTTGATCATAAGCATTTTAACATAAGTTCATAAGCAACAATTATGTCTCAAGCAGTCCTGAATGTAGGATTAATGTATTTGTTATAACCTAACGTACCAAGCAACTATTGAATTCAGCTCATATATGCTTTGTTATAACCTAACGTACCAAGCAACTAAAGCTACCATAATTTATCATGTCTGTTCTGTTGTGAAAAAGAATCTGTGGGGAACTTGGTTTCTAAAACCCTGAGTGGCTCCTGGAACTTGGTTTCTAGTTAATGAAACTTGGGGAAAACCCTCTTATCGAAAAAAACTAAAGCTACCATAACATGATATACCGCCATAACATGATATACACATAGATGAGCATGGAGGAGGGAGAGAGTGGGGAGGACCTTGACAGCGGTGGAGGCGGTCGGCGAGGTGGTGGCGTGGACCTGACGGTGATGGAGGCAGTGCGGCACCGAGGTGGTGGCAGTGCGGCGTCGAGGCGCACACGAAGGAGGAGCGGACATGCAGTGTGAACCCGACGGTGGTCGGGGAGGCGGTCGGTGAGGACCCGACGGCTATGAAGGCATGGAGGTGGTCGAGGAGCGTGCGGGCGCGCGGGTGGCGGCTAAATGAAGAAGAATAGTAGTGCTAGGGTTTAAGGGGCAGCTGTGTGATTAAAAAGAAGAATAATGGTGACAGGCGGTATAGTGATGTCAGCATACCCGTCGCTACTAATCATGCCTGTCTCTACTGATCAAATTCCATTGCTACTAATCAGAAATTTAGAACACATTGATCTATTCAATATATTACACAATGTGATAGCAAATTTAGAATATATTGATATATTTAACAATTGGGAATAGATTGATCGCCAGAGAACTGATCCATTCAATATTACACAATACTACACAATACTAATACTACAAGTTAACTATATAGTTAATACTACAACTAATTGACTAATCGAAGGTGTCGTCGGAGAACTGATCGTCGCTGCAGTCACTATCGTCGTCGCTCCCGTCATTTCCATCTTTCCTGTCATCAGAGGTGTCCCCGTTGTTTTTGATGGAGTCGTTCTCCGAGTTGGTGGTGTCACCATTGTTGGAGCGGGCTCACCGGGCGGGTTCCTCCTTGGAAGAGACCTCCTACTCCGATGAGGAGGAGTCATCATCGCCATCGTCGTCGTTGTCGTCGTTGCTCGCCCGTCGCTTCTTTGACGTCGCCGTGGACTCCTCCGTCGCCTCGTCTTCTTCCTCATCAGCATACTTGCGCTTGTTGTCCTTGGAAGCCATTGAACTCCTCCGCTGAATGGACTCTAACAAAAAGTGTCGGCATTCTGGTTTATATGGAGTCACCGACGACAAATCTAAGATGCGCGCGTGACTATTCAGTGAAGAGGCGCGACACTTCTTTTTCGAACGGGCACAGTAGTGATGGGCATTGATTACGTCATCTCATCTGTTGTTGCTGTGGTCCTCAGTAGCGATGGGCGTAATTAATGTTAGCTTTCATCTGTCGCTACTGACTAGACGGACCACTAACGTCAAAGCCGCACGTCGCTACTATGACTCATGGTCATTATAGCGTGGGTCAAATTAGGCCTACTGCTACAGTAAAATATGGTCACGTGGCTACATTGCTTCCAGATCGTAGTAGTGCATCACAACAGTGTCCCTTGAACGCCTCAATGGAATTGTTTCAGGTGGATTTATGCACTTAAGTCCTTTAACCTCTTTGGCATTTCCTTTCCATCATTCTTAATTAGTCCTGTGCAGTAAAGTGCATTTCCTTTCCATCATTCTTAATTAGTCCTGTCCAGTAAATTGCACTGTAAAATAATATTTTCTATGCCAATTGGAGTGTGCAAAAAAAAAAAGCTTTCAACTACGAAATACTATTCCATAACTAATATCCTACTGTGACCTTTTATTTATTCTTCTGTTCTTTCTAGTTGTGTTACTACTCATTTTGTTTTTTTTGTTTTTATTTTGGCACATTCGTCATTCACTTGGAAAGTGGCGTAAAGTAGATTGTTCTTATGTCTACCGTACCTTTCTTCCTTTACCATGTTCTATTCTTCTTTCTATAAGTGGCTCACTAACTGATTGGACAGATATTTTTCTTGTTGTCCAATTGCAGTTCTTGTCAGATATAATTGGACTGTGTCATCTAACCATGCCGTAAGTTTATTCTCAATCTGAATATGACAACCAACAGATATGCTTCTTACTTTAATTTGTAGCCTCCTATCCATACAAATTCTTTAGACCAAGAAAAATGCAAAGAATATTCTGCTAATAGGTTGCACAAAAAAATTTAGAAGATATGACAAACAATTGGACTTGGTACATATAGAATATTTTATATTTTGTTCGCATTGCTCATGGAATTGACTGCACCTCTATGCCAGGTTTTCAGAGTCGCATTCGAGACATCATAATCATGTCCGGTTTCACGTGCAATTATCGTGTACAGATAAGTTCTTTTTCTTCCAAATAGAGTGATTTGTTTTGTTTTTCACACCTCTTGGCAGTGACCTTTGTGAATGTTCCAAGAAATGAGCGTTAAGTCATAGTTGCTATGCTTTCTTTTCCAGGTTTGGAGGGATACCCAGTCACGTATGGACAATTTCTGTAGTTTTCTTTCTTTTTTTACTGAAAAAACATGAGGGGATTCACCTACTGTACTTATATTAAATTTGATTTTGTAGCCCACCTACTATGTTCATCTTTTTTCCCCTGGATTTAATTGTTCTTGTGTTAAACCCTATTATTTATTTCAAGTAGGACCTGGTATTGGCAGAGGAAGATATTGTTTGCCTACTATAAATGGATTGAGTATTTGAGTCACTTTATTTGCTATCTGGGGTTGGTTTCAACATGATGTCGAAATGGCACTGTTATTTTGTTAGCTGCATTGAACTGGACTCATCAAGTTTTCAAGTTGCTGTAAGAAACTAGAGGCTTCTTCTCTAAGGATATCATATGGTTTTTTCCTGCCTATTTTTTACTACTCTAATTAAACTGAAGGCTTCCTCGAACCAGCAGACCGTAGAACCATTTTTTACTACCCTAATTAAATTTTATCCATCTAGCCAATGATACTGAATTACTGATCGTATAAATATTGTGCTAGACGTCGTAATAGTTTTCGTTGACATGTTGCAGTTCTCTGCCCATTTTCTGTTGTTCAGTTCATGTAAATCTCAAACAGAACAATCTAGCCATTCATTGAATTTCGATTGAATAGCTGAGCTAAAATGAATAGGTCACCTGTGGTTGGTTGTCTTGAGTATACTAGTTTGTAACCTCACGGGATGCGTCAGATTTTTAACATAATTGGTAGGGTAATATTTTTAAAGAATAGTTTATAACCCTTTTATGTAAGGTTGAGTATACACGTTTGTAGTAGAAATATTATTAGTATAACCTTGACACAGTATAATTTATTATTCACAAATATTTTATCACTAACTTTATGATTCTGAGAAGAATTGAAGAGCTTCATGAATTCAAATTTGCAAGGTTTTCTATAAACCAAAAAGGCTGTGAAGAAATGTTCATCAAGGAGCACGAAAGAATCATTGTTTTTTCTTCAATCATCTTATTGATGTTGTTGTTCATAAACTCATCGAGAGTCAAAAGATAGGACCTCCATTGGACAAATGACAAGTGGCTCAATGAATGTGACATAGTGTAGTGAGGTCAAGTCAGTTTCGACATATGTTTTGTAGGAGGAATTTGCCACCAAAGATATGAAGAACATGCTAAGACAAATGAACTTAATTATGGATTTGGATATTATATATAATAAATTGTATGCAAATGTGAGTAAGGAAATAGTAGAACATGAAGGACCTCTGTAAAATTTTTACTCAAATGGGCTCCTATTAGAAAAATGAGATAAGAAACGATGACAGATTTACTCATCAATCATTTCAGGACTGACCATATGAATGAAGGAAGAAACTGATGCCACGAAGAAGAAACTGACGCCTATCTAAGAATAACTGAAACTGTACATGTGGCTATTGTGCATATTGAGAGAATTTAACTTAATGAGTGCTAATGGGTTACCTCTATATAATTAGATAGGATAGGTCACCTGAGGTTCATAAGTCTTGAGTATATAGTAGGAAGTCTGACTAATGACATGTGCCCTGCCTATTTGAGACTTAGAAGGCCCAATTCTCGTTAAGAGGAAGTAGGGTTCAGAATTACAATAAGAACACCCCACCTAAGGAGGAACTTAGTCACACAATAGTTTTTCATGGCAAAACAAGAGTTCCACCGGTGCGACCTACACAATCATAAGGTAACTACTCGTAGAACTTGGAGCGACTAACAACCATCAACATTAACCCTAGACAAAGAGAAGAGCGTCGAGCACATCGACGCACGAGCTGGGGAAGACACCACTCTAACTTCCTTGGCGACCTGCAAGGAAACTTGAAGTTGGGGGCGGTGCCTTTGAGGCGCTTTGTTGCTGGCAGCACAATCCGTTGAAGTCTCCCATGCACAGCGTGAATCGACAACATCTCCAGAAGAGCGATATGAGGTGGCTTCATCTTAATAGACTTCACCACCTTCATGTGATACTCAACATTCAAGGAGCTACGCATAGCGACCTGAGCATCACCTGCAGAAAAGGAGTTACACACTATGACCACTCCACATGACTTGGCACGTACCTCGAGCTAGGAGCTAGGGTGTATTCCACAGGAACAACAACCGGAGGGAACAGCGCCGTATTGAGGAGGCAAGGGCGGTAGGCCATCGCAGGTACATGAAATCCCGCATGATGCATCCCATGGCAGCTTTAGCTGCAACTGAGGAGGCGATAGCACAATTTCCCTGCCACAACTTGAGAACCAGCTCAATTCGACTACCTGCCCACCATCTCGCACAGGGGGAGCATGCGAGGACTGGATAGCGGTAGCTAGGCAATGACCAACCAAAGCAACGATGAGCTGAGTAGGCCATGAGTCTTGAGCTGAGGCGATGGTGTCTTGATCCAAGGATGGAGCAGAGATGTCTTGCGCCTCGACGACCAACTATAAAGACCAGATCTGCTCTACAAGGAAGTCATGAAGTGATTGGTCATCGAGTGACAACAACCTGGATTCCTCAGCCCTGTCCAATTGTGAGACCACTTCATAGGCAATATGCAACAAAACCTTTGGAGCGAGGCACTCGTCTTCCACCTCAAGAAGGGGGCAGTCATCATCTTCAAACACCTACGAGGAACTAGCAGCCACCTCCCAGAAGATAGGTGTTGCAGCCAAGGAGAGGTGGGACAACGAGAGGGAATCATGCTTCAATGGGGGCGAAGGTGACCGAGGCAGCTTGAGGTGGATTGACTCATAGCCCCCCCACTAGAGTTGCTGCCACTGGAAGGAGGTGTCACCTGCAAAGTCCTATCATCTGAGGTAGCTTTGGAAGGGAGTGAAGGCGCAGGGACAAGGGCGATCAAGGAGCGTCGGTATGCACTGGGGGCGCCGACCCTACGGTGACCTAGGCAGGTGTGGCGGCGTGCAGAGGGGGTGCCAGACCGACAGCACCCGGGGGCGGATATGGTGACATGCACAGGTGGGGGGGGGGGGGAACCGCCGGCTAGGACTTGCAAATGACTCCGAAGACTTGCACAGTTCCGATGGAGGCGGCAACGCACGTGGCAGTTGATGGGCACCCTGACAACGCAGCTTTGGTGCCATCTGCACGGTGTTGGCGGCAGGGGGGGGGGATGATGAGCACATGAGGACATGGCAGATCGAACAGTCAGGGGGTGTTAAAGATAATATTGGCTAATCTATGTTGTATAGTAGCCCGATTGGAATCCTGAGTTGTAACCGAATTGTGTTAGGTTTGGACATGAGTTGTGTCCTACTCGGTCTCTTGTAATCCTTGATATAAATACCAAGCACCATGGCACACATAGTATGCGCTTATTCAATCTCTATACTTCTTACATGGTAATCAGAGTCACCTCCTTCACATAAACGCATCTAAGCCTCTTCTCGTTGATGGCATCATCGGGATCCAACATGGTGGCCACCACCTTGATGCCAGTCTCAGAAAAACTCATGATGGCATCATCGGGATCCAACATGGTGGCCACCACCTTGATGCCAACCTCAGAAAAACTCATGAGGGACAACCACACATTATGGCATGCACAAGTTCTTGCGGTTCTTCATGGTGCTCAGCTCGCAGGATTTCTAGATGGTACAAACAAAGCCCTTGAAGAAAAAAATCATATGGCAAAGAAATCTAGTAAAGACGAAGATGAAGCCGAGCAAGTATCTAACCCGACCTTTTAATTGTGGAAGGCACATGAGTAGCAAGTACTTGGTTACTTGCTTACCTCGGTCTCTCGTAATGTCCTTGTCCAGGTTCCTGCCCTCCCCTCAGTGGTGGATGTCTGGAAAGCACATCGAATCAGCTTTTGCATCGCAATCTCATGCCAAGGTCATCAATACCTGCATGACACTTGCCACCACTCAGAAGGGGTCCCTCACGGTGGTAGAATATTTCTCAAAGATGAAGGTCCTAGTTGATGATATGGCATCAGCAGAGAAGAAGCTTGACGATGAAGACTTCATCTCCTATATTCTAGCCGGACTAGATGTAGAATATAACTCTGTTGTGTCCTCTATTGCTAGACGCATGGAGCCGATCACCTTTGCTGAACTATACTCTCAACTTATGGCATATGAGAACATATTGGATCTTCAAAGTGGAGGCCAAGGTCCCTCCCAATCCTTGGCCAATAATGCTTCTCGAGGTCGAGGTGGTCCTTCCAGGGGACGTGGTGGTCGTGGTACATCACGAGGAGGTAGTAATTCCGGTGGCCGAGGTAGAGGAGACTTCTTCAAGTCCAAGAACAAGTTCCCTCTGTGTCAACTCTGTGGCAAGACCAACCATCCGGTGTTCAAGTGCTACAAGTGCTTTGATCCAAACTACGTGGGAGAAGACAAAAGTGATAATGCAGTTTACTCATATGGAGTTGATTCAAATTGGTATGCTGACTCTGGAGCAACTGATCATGTGACTGGGGAACTTGACAAGCTGGCCATCAAGGAACCCTACCATGGGGGTGATCAAATTTACACTGCTAGTGGCTCAGGTATGCATATCAAGCACATTGGCCATTCTTTAATTCATACTCCATATCATGATCTTAAACTTAGCAACATTCTTCATGTACCACATTCATCCAAAAGCCTTGCTTTCGTTCATCGAATTGCATCTGACAACAATGTGTTTTTTGAACTTCATCCTAATGTCTTTTTCATCAAGGATCAGGAGTCCAGGAGAATTCTTCTTCAAGGCCGGTCTGAAGGGGGGTTGTATCCTCTTCCTTGCAACACATCATTCGTGACACATGTCAAGCAAGTCTTTAGCTCGAATAAAACACCTCAGTCAAGGTGGCACTCTCGCTTAGGACATCCATCCTCATCAATTGTTAGATTTGTGCTTAGCAAGAATTCCTTACCTTTTATTAATGATGTTCCTTTAGATTATGTGTGTGATGCTTGTCAACAAGTTAAGAGTCACCAACTCCCATATCCTAAGTCCTTTAGCACCTCCAAAGCTCCTCTTGAGCTTATATTTTCTGATGTATGAGGTCCTGCTTGTGTCTCTATTGGAAGGAACAAATATTATGATTTTAGCAAGTTCACATGGATTTATCTCTTAAAGCGCAAATCTGAAGTATTCCAAAAGTTTCAAGAGTTTCAAAACCTTGTTGAATGGTTGTTTGATAGAAAGATTCTAGTCGTTTAAACAGATTGGGGTGGAGAGTATAAAAAATTGAACTCCTTTCAGCAAATCGACATCTCCCATCATGTATCTTGTCCCTATGCTCATCAGCAAAATGAATCCGCTGAAAGAAAACATCGTCACATTGCAGAAGTTGGTCTTTCCTTGTTAACTCATGCAAGCATGCCTCTCAAGTATTGGGATGAGGCCTTCTTAGCCGCCACTTATCTAATCAATCGATTTCCTACCAAAGGCCTTGATTTCTCCTCCCCCCTTGAGATCTTGTTTAAGGAAAAGCCAAATTATGCCGACATGCGCACCTTTGGGTGTGCGTGTTGGTCCAACATTGGACCCTTCAACACTCTCAAGCTCCAATTCCACTCTAAACAATGTGTCTTCTTAGGATATAGCAATTTTCATAAGGAATTCAAGTGTCTTGATGTTGCCGAGGGTCGTGTGTAGATCTCGCGTGATATCGTCTTTGATGAGATGGTATATCCCTTCCAAAAACTTAATCCCAACGTCGGTGCAAGTTTTAGAGCCGAGATTCTTCTCCTTCCTTCCACTTTTGAAGATCATAGGTCTGGAGATGAATTTACGGATGGCTCAATGACTGATATGCTTATAAATCCTGTTGCTACTAACCTTGTGTGTCCTGTTGCAGCTCCTTGTTGGGTGATCGCCATAGGAACTATGGGCTAGAAACCCCCATTCTTGTATAAATGAGGCACAATTAGAGGTATAAGGACTTAATAACAGCTTCCAAGGATCTTGTTGTAAAGATTTGATGACCTACTTGTAATATCTCATCCCACCAATGAAATAAAATGTAAACAACCATCTCCACATCCCCTATATATAGAGCCCAAGGGCTAGGGGGAGGGGAGGCCTGCCCATTTGCTCCCGTGTGCTCTCTCTCTTTCTCTCCTCTTGCCTCTCCTATAGGGAAAGCATATCCCAACATTGGCGCCCACCGTGCTCGGCACATTTCTTTTTCAAGAGAGGCAAGGTTCCAGAGGAAGAGTGAAGCCCATACACGGTTTAACCTTTGTCCGAAAGGTCATTCATTTCATTCTAAAAGACCTATGTCTGAAAGGTTGTTCGAACAAAAGGCCGTTCGCTTCTTTTTAAAAGACCTTCATCCGAAAGGTCATTTGTTTTATTCTAAAAGACCTTCGTCCAAAAGGTCGTTCACTTTATTTTAACAGACCTTCGTCCGAAAGGTCATTCACCTTGTTTTAAAGGACCTTCGTTCGAAAGGCCATTCGTTTCATTCTAAAAGACCTTCATCCAAAAGGTCGTTCGCTACGTTTTAAAAGACCTTCGTTCGAAAGGTCGTTTGTTTCTCTCTAAAAGATCTTCATCTGAAAGGTCGTTTGCCTCATTTTAAAAGACCTTCGTCTGAAAGGTCGTTCTCTTCATTTTAAAATACCTTCGTTCGAAAGGTCGTTTGCTTCGTTCTAAAAGACCTTCATCTGAAAAGTTGTTTGCTTCATTTTAAAAGACATTCGTCCAAAAGGCCGTTTGTTTCAAAAGACCTCCGATGAAAAAAGAGGCACCCATAAAAAACACAATCGTTTCAAAAGACCTTTAATAAAAAAGAGGCACCCCTAAAAATATAAGGGGCTCAAAAGACATCCGATGAAAAAAGAGGCACCCCTAAAAAATGTAAGGGGCTCAAAAAACCTCCGATAAAAAAAAGAGGCACCCTAAAAAATGCAAGGGACTCAAAAGACCTCCGATGAAAAAAAGAGGCACCCCTAAAAGCAAAAGGCGCTAAAAAATCCTTCGTCTAGAAGGACACAAGCTTTGTTTCAAATGAAAACAAAGAAACAGTCAAGAGTGTAAAACACCCAAAACATAGGGCTTAGCCTTCGTTCGAAAGGACGTAGCCTTTGTTTCAAAAGATCTTCGTCTGAAAGGACGTTGGCTTCATTTCAAAAGATCTTCTTCTGGAAGGACACATGCTTCATTTCAAAAGACCTTCGTCGGGAAGGGGGTATGCTTCGTTTCAAATGAAAACGAAGAAACGACCAAGAGTGCCAAACGCCAAAAACATAGGGCCTTCATCCAAAAGGACATAGCATTCATTTCAAAAGACCTTCATCCGGAAGGATGTGTGCTTCATTTCAAAAGACCTTCATTTGGAAGGACGTAGGCTTCGTTTCAAATGAAAACGAAGAAATGGACAAGAGTACCATGCGCCCAAAACATAGGGCTTAGCCTTCATCCAAAAGGACGTAGCCTTCGTATAGAAAAGACCTTTCCCCGGAAGGATGTGGGCTTCGTTTCAAAATCCCTTCATCTAGAAGGACGTAGGTTTCGTTTTAAACAAAAATGAAGAAACGACCAAGAGTGCCAAACACCCAAAACAAAAGACCTTCATCCGGAAGGACGTGGGCTTCATTTCAAAAGACCTTCATCGGGAATGACGTAGGCTTCATTTGAAATGAAAATGAAGAAACGACCAAGAGTGCCAAACACCCAAAACATAGGGTTTAGCCTTCATTTTGAAAAGACCTTTGCCCAGAAGGACATGAGCTTCATTTCAAAAGACCTTCATTTGGAAGAATGTAGGTTTCGTTTCAAATGAAAATGAAGAAACGACAAAAATGCCAACACCCAAAACATAGGGCATTCATCCAGAAGAGCGCAACCTTTGTTTTGAAAGAAAACAAAAAATGGTCGAAAGAACATCTTTCATGAAGTTTGAACATTCGACATTAAGACCGAGCCGCGATTGTGAGCTTAGTCAACACAACAATCACTGGCTCTAGAGATATCAATAGAATGTGAAGCCTTCGTCAAAATACTAAGCCAAAGAAACCTTCATCAAAATATGAAGTTAGGTGTGAAGCCTTCGTTTTTCAAAGAAAAGATGAAACCTTCATCAAAATACGAAGCCAAAGAATCCTTCATCAAAATACGAAGTTAGGTGTAAAGCCTTCATTTTCAAAGAAAAAATGAAACCTTCATCGAAATATGAAGTCAAAGTGTGAAGCCTTCATCAAAATACGAAGCCAAAGTCATCAAAATATGAAGTCAGGTGTGAAGCCATCATTTTTCAGAGAAAAAATGAAACCTTCATCGAAATACGAAGTCAAAGTGTGAAGCCTTCATCAAAATACGAAGCCAAACAAACCTTCATCAAAATATGAAGTCAGGTGTAAAGCCTTCATTTTTCAGAGAAAAAAATGAAACCTTCATCGAAATACGAAGTCAAAATGTGAAGCCTTCCTCGAAATACAAAGCCAAAGAAACCTTCATCAAGATACGAAGCCAAAGAAGCCTTCGTCAAAATACGAAGTCAGGTGTAAAGCCTTCATTTTTCAGAGAATAAAAGAAACCTTCCTCAAAATACAAAGTCAAAGTGTGAAACCTTCATCAAAGTACGAAGCCAAAGAAACCTTCATCAAAATATGAAGTTAGGTGTAAAGCCTTTATTTTTAGAGAAAAAATGAAACCTTCGTCGAAATATGAAGCCAAAGTGTGAATTCTTCATCAAAATATGAAGCCAAAGAAACCTTTGTCAAAATATGAAGTCAGATGTGAAGCCATCATTTTTCAGAGAAAAATGAAACCTTCATCGAAATATGAAGTCAAAGTGTGAAGCCTTCATCAAAATACAAAGCCAAAGAAACCTTCATCAAAATATGAAGTCAGGTGTAAAGCCTTCATTTTTCAGAGAAAAAATGAAACCTTCGTTGAAATACGAAGCCAAAGAAATGTTCATCAAAATATGAAGTTTGGTGTGAAGACTTCATTTTTCAAAGAAAAACAAAACCTTCATCAAAATACAAAGCCAAAGAAGCCTTTGTTTTTCAGAGAAAAAAATGAAACCTTCGTTGAATTACGAAGTCAAAGTGTGAAGCCTTCATCAAAATATGAAGCCAAAGAAACCTTCATTAAAATACGAAGTCAAGTGTGAAGTCTTCATTTTTAGAGAATAAATGAAGCCTTCATCGAAATATGAAGTCAAAGTTTGAAGCCTTCAACAAAATACGAAGCCAAAGAATCTTTTGTCAAAATACGAAGTCAGGTGTGAAGCCTTCATTTTTAGAGAAAAAAATGAAAAATAGCTAAACCTTCATCAAAATACAATGTCAAAGTGTGAAGCCCTCGGCAAAATATGAAGCCAAAGTAAGAAGCCATTGTCAAAATATGAAGTCAAAGAAATCTTCCACAAAATATGAAGTCAGGTGTGAAGCCTTTGTT
>VSTD030001199.1:0-13606 GCA_008808055.3 Sporobolus alterniflorus
CAATGCCATCTTCGATAGAGGTCTCCTCAACACATTCAAAGTAGCGCTTCACTCCCCTATCTTTGCCTCAAAGTGCCTGCTGCCTTAGGAGTGATTTCAATTCATGGCAGTCAGAAAGACGCAAGAAACATAGAGCAAGGCTTCGCACCGGGCCACAGAAACATAAACTATTTGCAAGATGAGAAGACATGGAGCTGCAATGACACAAGCGCAACCAAGAATAGAGAAGGCTTCGTAAGCAAGCCAGCTATTGAGCCAGAGTGCAAGGCCAAAAGAGTTCCACTAGACCATAGAGTACCAGACAAAACAATGATGATTTCCCAGGATTTATCACCAAGAGAAGAGACTGAGCTGCTTTTGTTCTTAGACAAAACCAGTGATATTTTTGCATGGCAAACCTCTGATCTCACGGGGTCAGTAGGAGTATAATTGAACACAGGCTCCCGGTTAACCCCTCCGCAAAACAAAACAAACAAAAGCTTCTCAAGATGTCCGATGAAAAAGTTACCGCAACGAAATTAGAGGTTCAGAGGCTGCTGGATGCAGGATTCATACGTGAGGTCCAATACCCAAGTTGGCCAGCGAATGTCATGATGGTCAAGAAAAAGAATGGCAAGTAAAGAATGTGTACAGACTTCACTGACCTCAACAAGTGTTGTCCGAAGGACGATTTCCCTCTCTCGAGAATTGATATGGTGGTAGATTTTGCGGCAGTCTGCGAGACAGTGGCATTGTTAGATTGTTTCTCTGGGCATCACCAAATCTGGCTCCACAAAGAGCATGAAGAGAAAACTAGTTTCATCACACCTTTTAGCACCTACTGTTATCTTAGGATGCCTGAAGGCCTCAAGAACATTGACCCCACATTCTGTAGGATGACAAAGGTCATCCTCAAAGATCAAATGCAGGGAAACGTGTTCGCTTATGTTGATGACATTGTGGTGACAAGCAAAAAGAAAGCAATGCAGATAGAAGATCTAGCTGGGACCTTCACCAATATGTGTAGAGCACAGCTAAATCTCAACCTGGAGAAATGTGTGTTTGGTGTACAAAAGGGCAAGGTCTTATGATGCCTAGTATTCGTAAAAGGAATCAAAGCCAACCCAAATAAAATCAACCTCATAGTACACATGAAGCCTCCGCAGTCCAGAAAAGAAGTCCAGAGACTCACGGGTAGAATTGCAGCATTGAATCGGTTCATGTCCAAACTAGTAGAGGGAAGCCTACCATTTTTCACAGTACTCATGGGCTTTGACAGTTTTTAGTGGGGGCCAGAACAGCAGGCAGCTTTCAGTGCACTCAAAGATCACATACAGAAGTTGCCTACACTGGCAAGTCTGCAGCCAAATCAACCACTCATCTTATATGTCTCCGCCATGCACACAGCGGTAAGTGGAGTCCTAATGCAAGAAGGAAAAGTATGCAAAGAAGATTAAAGGCTATCACAACAAGTGCCAATATATTTTGTTTCTGAAGCTCTCGCCGGCTCCAAGAAGTATTACTCAGACATGGAAAAGATATGCTATGCTATAGTCATGAGTGCCAGAAAGCTTCATCACTATTTCAAAGCTCACAAAGTCAGAGTCCTAACAAACCAGCCACTGAATGACATTTTCAGGAATCGAGATTGTACAGGTAGGATTGGAAAGTGCGATATGGAATTATCCAAACATGTCGCAGACTTTGAAAAGAGAAGTGCCATTAAGTCACAGGTTCTGGCGGATTTTATCACAGACTAGACGGACCTCTCAAGTTACACCAAAGGCCTAGTGATTGATACACCATGGCAGGTGTACTGTGATGGATACTAGGGAACCTCCGGAGCCGAGGTGGCAGCAATTCATAGTAGAAACTGACAAGTGCAGGAACAACATAGCTGAATACAAAGAAGTGCTATTAGGGCCCTGCAAGTTGTGAGCAATGGAAGTCCAGAACTGCATACTAAAAATAGATTCCAATGTAATAGAAAGCCAGATTGAAAAGGAATGCATGGCAAGAGCTGCTACTTTAGAAAGATATTTAGCCATCATCCGGAGGATGGAGAATTACATCAAGGGATTCACAGTCGAGTATGTTGAATGGACAAAAAACACAGAAGCAGGCGAGCTAGCCAAGGCAGCCGCCAGAAAAATAACATTGCCACCAGACGTGTTTTTCCAAACCATCAAAGACCCTTCCGCAAAAACATTTGAGACAAAGCATAGAATAGTAAACATCATACAAGGAGAAGACTAGCAAGCACCAATCATGGCATACCTCCACCATCATTATGAGTCAGACAACAACATAGAGTTGCTCAGAATGCAGCAGAGAGCAAAGGCATACCAAGTGATTGAAGATGAATTATACAAGACCTCCGTCACATGACCACTTCTACATTATTTGAGTAGAGACGAAGCCAAAGAGTTGGTAGCAGAGACGTACTCAAGCATATGCAGAGGTCATATAGGCTCTAGAGCCCTCGTAGCAAGAGTGTTCAGGCAGGGTTTCTATTGGCCTTCGATCATAGATGATGCATCAAAACTCATCACAACATGCCAAGCATGCTAAAAGTTCTCGCCAAATTCCAAAGCACCATCACAGCCATCCTAGCTCATCACACCTACGTGGCTGCTACAGAGATGGGGCATTGACATCGTAGGACCGCTAACAACTACACAAGAACACTACAAGTATGCAATAGTGGCAGTGGAACATTTCACCAAGTGGATAGAGGAGAAGCCTCTAGTCAACATAGCAGCAGTGGGACTCGAAAGATTTTTCTGGCAAAACATAATCTACTACTTCGGAGTGCTCAGAAAGATAACAGTCGGCAATGCCAAGCAATTTGACTGTCACATATTCAAGGATTTTTGCCATCAAATGGGGGTTGAAGCAGCTTTTGCCTCAGTGTATCATCCTCAGTCTAACAGTGTAGTGGAAAAAGCAAACACACTGATATTCTCAGCAATAAAGAAAATATTGGAGGACCAACTGACGGAAAAGTGGGTAGAGGAGTTACCAATGATGGTATGGAGCCATAGCACCTCCGTCTGTAGAGTGACAAATTTCACCCCTTTCAAGTTGTTGTATGGCGAGGAGCCAGTAACCCCAAAAGAAATCAAGCTCCGCAGCGCCAGAACAAAAGTGAAGGCTATATATAGCCCCACTAGAACCAGAGCGCATGAAAGCAGTCGAGAACCTGCAATCCTACCAGAATGACACGAGAGCATGGAGAGACAACAAAGTGAAGCAAAAGCATATTGAAGTTGTAGACCTAGTGTTGTTGCGAAGCCAATGCACGAAAGCCTCCGAAAAGCTGGAACCAAAATGGATTTGACCTTTTCTCGTGAGAGAAAAAACAAGACCAGGCTCATTTCGCCTAGCAGACAATGAAGGTAGGGTGCTGAAGCATTCCTGGAATGCTGATAGTCTTCATCGATTCTACAACTAGCACAACTGTGTAAATTGCAAGACTCCATAATTTATAAACGGGCCTTCACGCACGACATTACATTTTTTGCAAATCAAGCTCGTACTCTTTTCCTAATAGGGGAAGCCTGCAAGGGCATGAATTTTTTAATGAGGCAGGTCTTCTATACCCCAAAGCATCAATATAAGCTTTGATACCCCCAAAAAGACCGTCCTAGAACTCAAAATATCTAACAAGATTAGATTAGCATTCGACGGGCCGAAGGCCAAACATCTAAAGTCGTGGGTGAGTCAAGTTCAACGTCCACCCACTAGCTCCAAAACATTTCAGAAGAAACGAAGCCCCTAAAAGGCTAGGGGCTCAACAAAAATCTCAGAAGCATAAATTAAAACGTTTTGGAAGAAACGAAGCCTCCAAAAGGCTAGGGGCTCAATAAAAACCGTGAACGCATAATTTAAAACGTTTCAGAAGAAATGAAGACCCCAAAGGGCTAGGGGCTCAACCAAAATCGCGGATGCATAAATTAAAAAAATCAAAAGAAATGAAGCTTCCAAGAAGACAGGGTCTCAACACTCAGCAAAACAGAAAAATTAATGCATCTCACAACGCTTTCGCATTCAAAGCATGCAAAAACGAGCGCCAAAACAAATCAAAAAGCCAAGCGTGCAACCAACACCTCTCGGGATGCTAAAATGCATCTCCCAATGCAAGCAATCCCAACACATTGGTACGCAACCCAAAACACATCAAATCAATGCTAGCAATGAATTCGCACGCGTGCGGATAGTCAGACGCTCGAAGCTGGAGTGGAAACCCCCTCGAAGGTGGCGCACACATCCGCACGCAGGCGGACAGTCAGTCACTGGAAGGCAGAGAGGAAACCCACTCGAAGGCGGCACACACAGTAATGCAGGGCAAGCACAAGTAAACAAGTAAAAATACAAAGAGGCGCACACGCGAAGGTGCGCCAAACACCGTGAGTGAAACAAAATTCAAAGCTATTACAGCATATTAAACATTTTACTTGTTCATGCGATCAGGAGGATCAACAAGACCTCTCAACAAAATGAGGATACATTATTTCCCACTCAGATTCATAAAAATTGGCTGCCGAAAGCGGACTGCCGCGCAGCAAAGGCACTGCAGCATTGTCTTCGACTGCAGTCTTCTTAGTCATTTTTGATTTCTTACACGGTGCTTGAACATTTTTAGATTTCTGGTGATGGGACATCCACGACGACGCGGCCATTTCAAAATGAGGCCCTTGAGTCAAGAAACTCCCAGCATGAGACTTTCGCTCACTACGCGGTGTGGTGGCCATCGGTGCACAGGAGCTCAAAAGCTCTACAGTTAAGGCAACGTAAACGCTTGTGGCCATATCATTGGCTTCAGCCCAATCCTTGAATAAATCACTACCAGCACCAAAACTCGATGAGGGCTCCTGGGGGACGCCTCCTGAAGGTTGAGAAGATACACCACGAATGGGACTCAAAGACAAGTTCCAAAGTTTCCTCAGTATCACTAGACGACATGGTCACCACATCAGGCTCAGCAGGCCGAACAGAATGATATGGTTGTGAAGCCTGCGCATGCTTAGCCGGACGCAAAGCCTGCACAGGTTAAATAAAAATTAACAAAGTTGCAAATCGTTACTCAGGACAGTATATTACATGACACCACACCACAACGCACACGACTAAGATCACATCTCCGACTCTCCCGCTCGGTTGGGGTCATCCGTTGACACCCCTGGAACAGCTTCCACAACGTTGAGACTGATGAGATTCTTCAAGTTTTCACTCGCGATCCTCGTGACCTCAGTATCAACGGCTCCTTCGGGGTGATTGTCGATAACAATGTCGGCACGAATGTTCTCAGTAGCCTCTATTTCCTTCAATAATGTCTGAAATGGTGACAATAGAGTTATAATAATCATCGAGTTGAATTCAAATGTATTGTACGCGAACATTTACATCGCGAAACCTAGCTTGAATGGCGGCCAGTATAGAATTGTAGCCGAAGGAGCACCAGTAGTTTTTCAATAATACGTGAGCAGCCTCTGCACATCTCGCTCCACAGGCAGGATATTTGCCCCGCTGTCAACGGTGGAGGCTTGCAGAGTGGCAAGATTGACAGAGCCTCCTGCCATCACAAGAGTGCCCTCGACCGTAGCAGAAATAAAATTTTTGTTAATGTCGTCAAAGACTTTCGGGAGACCGGTCACCTCCGTAGATAGTCAACGAATGTAGTCCGCGACCGAGGGCTCATTTTTAGGCATTGGTGAGCATAGACCTCTTATGCTTTGAACATTGCATTCATACAAAACATGTAGCTCTGCTAAGTCCTTGTGGAGTTCCCTTTCAAAATTGCTAAAGTGTTTTTCACCAGCAGCAGCTACATCAACGGTGTGGGCTTTGGCAGACCAGACCCTCACCTCGAGGCAGCAATGTTTTCTGCGGCGCTAGCGTGGGCCTTCATCAGCTCAGATTCTATGTCCTCAGAGCACTCGTGCAGCGTATTACGCTCAGCCAGGAGACTCTTGTTGCCCTCCATCACCAAATCATAGTCTTCAAGCCCTGAAGCCATAGACCGCTGCAGCGTGGCGACAGTCTCAACGGAGCTATCGACTGGCCCCTGGAGCTTCGTGGCAGTAGCCCTCAGCCGGGAGTTTTCCGCTTCCAATTTCAGCCACCTTCGTCAAAGAAACAGCCTAATTCGAGAATAAGCGGAGGTTAGAAACTAAATAATAAACGACCAAAAGACACAACGCAAACAGAACATAACTCACATCCTGCAAGCATTCCATCAACAAACCGCAAATAGCATCACAGTCGATGGCCCCAGTGCGACGTGACACCAAAGCAACATCGCACACCGTGATATCATATCACGGGTCGGGGTAGTCTCGACTTCAAATGGGGGATCTCGTGTGAAGGTCGAACCATCACCTGTCAACTGTTCATCAGGGCGAACGCCGTCGCGCCCCGAGTCCTTCGTGCTAGAATCAGCTGAGGCAAGCCTCGTCTCAGTCACAGCAGCCGTCCACATGAAACCTCCGTGGTCTAGAAAAGAGGTGTAGAGGCTAATAGGCAGAATAGCGGCATTAAATTGGTTCATGGCAAAAATAGCAGAGCAAAGCTTACCATTCTTGAATGTACTAAGAGGCTCTGGCACTTTCGAGTGGGGGCCAGAATAATAAGAAGCTTTTGAGGCACTAAAGGAGTACATACAAAAACTACCAACGTTAGCAAGTCCACAGCCAGGTCAGCCACTCATCCTGTATGTGTCAGCAACGCATACTGTAGTCAGCGGAACCCTAGTACAAGAAACAGAGATATTGAAAGAAGAAAAAAAGATATCGCACCAAGTCCCAATATATTTTGTTTCCAAAGCTCTGGCTGGCTCAAAGAATTATTACTCAGAGATGGAAAAAATATGCTATGCTATAGTCATGAGTGCCAGAAAGCTTCGCATTATTTTGAAGCCCACAGAGTCAAAGTCCTGACGAACCAGTCGCTGAATGACATCTTCGGAAATCTTGATTCCTCGGCCAGAATAGGAAAATGGGTCATGGAACTATCGGAGCATGTAATAGACTTTGAAAAGAGAAGTGCTATAAAGTCACAGGTATTAGTAGATTTCATAGCAGATTGGACGGAGCCATCAAGTTACACCGAAGGCACAGTGGTTGATACACCGTGGCAAGTACATTGTGATGGAGCCTAGGGAGTTTCTAGAGCAGGGGCTGCAGAAATATGAAAATCACCTTCGGGAATCAAGTTGAGGTACGCAGCACGACTGTAGTTCGCTGCAGAAGCAAATAAATGTTGTAATTACATAGCCTAGTTTGAAGCAGTACTGCTAATCCTTCGCAATCCAAGGGATGAAACACTAGAAGGCCAAATTGTGAGCGATGGGAGTCTAGCGTTGTGTTCTAAAAATAGACTCCAAAGTGATAGAAGGCCAAATTGAAAAGGAATGCATTGCATGGGATGAAACACTAGAGAGATACCTAGCTGCCGTCCAAAGGATGGAGGGTTTCTTTAAAGGATTCATAGTCCAGCACATAGAAAGAGCAAAGAACATAAAAGCAGATAAGCTGGCCAAAGCAGCATCCAGGAAAGTAGTGCTACCACCAGATGTATTTTTTCATGTCATTGAAGATCCCTCTGTGAAAACAGTTGAGCCAGAGCCATGAATGATAAATCTTGTGCATGCAGAAAACTGGTGAGCACCTATCTTGGCATACCTCCGTCACCATTACAATCCAGACAATAGTATAGAGTTGACTAGAATGCAGCAGAGGGCAAACGCATATCAAATCATCAGAGATGAGTTGTACAAAACATCGGTCACAGGGCCACTTCTTCACTGTTTGAGCAGAGACGAGGGCAAGGAACTATTAACCTAGATGCATTCGGGTGTGTGCGGAGGCCACGTAGGAGCAAGAGCTCTAGCTGCAAAAGTGTTCAAGCAAGGTTTCTATTGGCCCTCCATAATAGATGATGCATCGAAGCTTGTCACAACTTGTTCAGCATGTCAAAAGTTTTCACTGAGTACTCAAGCACCATCTCAACCGACTCAACTCATCACACCTTCCTGACCACTACAGAGGTGGGGCATCGACATAGTAGGACCATGACAACAGCACAGGAAAACTAAAAATATGCAGCGGTGGCAGTGGAATATTTCACAAAATGGATAAAGGTGAAGCCTCTAGTCAACATAGCTGCAGCGGGACTCAAAAGATTCTTCTAGCAGAACATAATATGCCATTTTGGGTGCCCAAAGAGATAACAGTCGGCAACACCAAGCAATTCAACTGTCATATATTCAAGGATTTCTGTCATCATATGGGGGTCAAAGCAGCTTTCGCATCGGTATACCACCCTCAGTCTCACGGAGCTGTCGAAAAGGTGAATGCCTTGATATTGACAGCCATAAAGAAGATACTAGAGAATCAGCCGAAAGGCAAATGGGCAGAAGAGTTGCTGAGAGCTGTGTGGAATCATAACACTTCCATTTGCAGAGTGAAGAAATGGACCCATTTCAAGTTGCTGCACGGGGAGGACCCCATAACCCTAGAAGAAATCAAGCTTCACAGCGCTAGAACAAAGACAGAGGCCACCTAAAGTCCAAAAGAAGCTGAATCCAAAGATTTGCTTGAACCAGAGTGCATGAAAGCAGTCGAGAACTTACAGTCTTACCAAAACAAAACAAAAGCATGGAGAGACAAGAAAGTCAAACTAAGGAACATCAAAGCTGGAGATTTAGAATTGTTGTGAGGCCCGTGCACGGAAGCTTCATGAAAGTTGGAACCTAAGTGGACCGGTTTTTGTGGTGACAGAAAAACAAGACCTGGATCTTTCCATTTGGTAGACAATAAAGGCAGAGTGTTGGAGCACTCTTGGAATTCCGATAACCTCCGTCATTTTTACATTTAGTCAACTTTGTAAGCACGAGGTTTTGTAACTCATGTACAGAGCACCGTGAAACTTTTACATTTTTGTCAATTGGGCATGTACTATTTTCCTCACAGGGGAAACCCGCAAGGGTGTGAGGTTTTTAATGAGGCGGAGTTTGTGTAACACAAAGCATAAATATAAGCTTTAATTCCCCTAAAGTATTTCGGAGTCCATGGGTGTCGATATATCTAACAATGTTTGATTAGCATTCAACAGGCCGGAGGCCAAACAATTTCAAGCTATGGGCAAGTCGAGCTCAACGATAGGTTGCTGGCTCCATAAGACAATACTTTAGGGGCTCATGCAAAATCGTGAAAGCGTAAAATGTTCCGGAAGGAACGAAGCCTCCAAAAGACTAGGGGCTTATGTAAAATCGTGGAAGCGTAAAATGTTCTAAAAGGAACGAATCCTCCAAAAGGCTAGGGGCTTATGTAAAATCACGGAAGTGTAAAGCGTTCCGAAAAGAACAAAGCCTACAAAAGGCTAGGGGCTAAGGTAAAATCGTGGAAGCGTAAAATATTCTGGAAGAAACAAAGTCCTGAAAGACTAGGGGCTAAGCAAAATACGGGAAATGCAAACAAAAATGCTCCAGAATGAATGAAAGTTCACACGACAGTGTACAGATAAACAAACATGCGAGCTTACAAACATATAATCCAAAGGATAAGGAATAAATGAGCAACAAGTACTTAAACACAAAATGAAAGCCCGCACAAGGGTGGAGCCCACACCAATGAGCAAACGAAAGCCCACACGAGGGCGACCTGCAACAAGTGGATCAATAAGCGCTCAAAGGAGGGTAGAAAATGCGCTTGAAGGCAGGGAACACAGATACACATGATGAAAATAACCGAAAGCAAGACAAAATACAAACACGTGTGTGAAGGTGCACAACACCGCACGGGCAAAACAAAAATCAAAACAACCATAACACACATACAAAATATCAAGCATCCTTTCAATTTACATCCTCGGAAGAGTCGATGAGGCCCTCTTCGACAAAAAGTGGGTACATAATTTCCCACTCTGATTTATCGAAATCGGTGGTGGAAAGTGAACCACCGCGCGGTGCGGGTGTCGCAAGAGGGCGTTCAGCATCAATCTTCATTTTCTTCAATTTTGCCCGTGAAGCACTAGTCAACAAAGTTTTTCGTCACTGAGGCTTCTTCAATGAAGTCATCCACGAACGAGACTGTTGACCAGATGAGCCACCAGCATAGGACTCTCGGACATCGCACATGGCATCAACAGCTGACGCATGAGAACTCGAAGCATCTGCCGTTAATGCAACATATACACTTGCACCCATATCGTTAACTTTAGGCCAATCCTTGAACACGTCGCTATCGGAACCCGAGTGGGGGTTCAAGGCTGAAAAATAAGGACCATGAGCAGGACCTAGAAATAATAAATCTAACGCCTCCTCAGTATCACTAGACGATGGATTCACCACATCAGCTTCGGGCATCACAATAATAAAACGTGGTTATGAAGCCTACGCAAGGCAGGCAAAATCAACAAAGTCAACAAAATATCTGTACAAATAGTATGTCACATGACCCAACAACAGATATGCTAGAGTCACACCTCCACTCTTTCAGTATCCTCAGCATCATTGGAAGCTCCATCGCGTACAACCCCAGCGTCATCAAAAGCACTAGAGATAGACTATTTCTCCTTCATGATTCACACAATCTCAACATCAACCACTTCTGCTGAGCTGCTGCCGTGAACAGTCTCAGCAGGCGCATCCTCGGTAGCCTCCTTTTCCTTCAGCGTGGCCTAAGAGAAAGCAACAATAGGATAAGGATCTCTAGATCAAAGGAAAACAACAAAATAAACAAGTACCTCTTCTTGTTTAGCATGAATAATAGACAACACATAGTTGTAACCAAATGGGCGCCACCATTTCTTAGAAACCGCCCGCGTGACTCTCTGAACATCAGATCCAGCAAGCAAAACATCCGCACCACCAACGGTGGCTGTGCCTCGTACAACATCAAGATCAATTGAGTCACCAGCCGTGGCGAGGGCTCCCTCCATAGCAGCAGTAGCAAAATTTTCATTAACACTACTGATCATGTCAGGGAGACTAGATATCTCATTAGACAGCCAGCGGAGGTAATCCTCAACCGATGCCTCCTCAGTGGGCATCGATGAACACAAGCTACCGATAATCCAAATGTTGCCAGCATACAACCCATGCAATTCCTCTAGTGTTCGAACAAGCCCACACTCAAACTCCCTCAAATGTTTCTCGCCACCGGATGCAACATCAATGTTGTGAGCTTCGGCAGACCTAACTTTCACCTCAAGACCGGCAACTCTTTTCCCGGAGTCAGAATGAGTCTTCGCTAGCTTAGCTTGTAGACCTTTGCATTGAGATTCCAACTCATCGTACTCAGAGGCAAGACTAGCGATTCACCCATCGTTTCACCCATCTGTGCATTGCCTGTGTCAAAAAGCCCACGAGACACACAAGTTGCCAGAGATCTCACACTTTCATGGCCCCGCCCTCCCTCTTCGTGCACGACCATGGCCTCCAGACATGACTCCTCGGGTACAATGCTGATGGATCTCATCACCTCAAATTCATTGACTGGCTCATCCTCTGGCTCCGGGGCGTCGTTGTAGCAGTCCACCTTGGGCAGCGGCGGCGACTCCTTGCTTAGGAAGCCCACAGCAGCATCGACGGATCAAAAGTTGAAGAGGACGCGACGGGGTGCAGTTCGACAGCGGCATCCATGGAAGGCATGCAACGAGATGCAGGTCAGGGCCGAGGGTGGCTTGGTGCGGATCAGCGATGCCAGCGGCCATGGAGAGTGATAGTGGGATGTCGCATTGTTCGAGTGTGGAGTAGGCCATTGACGTGGAGCAAACTGGCGATGCGTGACAGGGAACGAAAGAGATGACAAGAAATTGGGAGCAAGCGGGTTTGATCGATTTTGAGGAGCGCCCCGATACCGAATATGAGGGGTATATTCACTATCAAGGATCGCTCCGCTCTCCAGTTCGTCAACCAAGCAGCTCTGGTGAAGTGATCGCTCCGCTGCACTCGAGCTAGCTCGCTAACCAAACACTACCTTAAGCATCGGTGGTAGTTCTTTCGCGTCATCTACGACCATGCCAAGGAGCTCATCGAGTCCCTCCACTAGCGCATTGGCTTCGAGTGCCTTGTCGATGAGGCCAGTGAGTCCTCCACGGTGCCCACCGCCCCCGACATCAATCCCATTAGCATCATCCACCTTGAGTAGATGAGCAAGGGTGTTCGGTTGCTCATCATCGAGGTCCAGCAAGGTGCCGAAAGCGGCGCCGCTCCCCCACCTGTCGCCGACAAGAGCACATGGAGCAGAGGTCGAATGGTGGGCCCAACCTATCATATATTCAACTGCATCAATCCATTTCGTCTAGGTTGCAGTATAAACTAGACATTTTCTCTCCTCCCTCCATTTTGAATCCACTATATATATCACATGTTGAAGATTCCTAGCACAATTTGGATATGAA
Source organism: Sporobolus alterniflorus (assembly GCA_008808055.3). Lineage (NCBI taxonomy): Eukaryota > Viridiplantae > Streptophyta > Magnoliopsida > Poales > Poaceae > Sporobolus > Sporobolus alterniflorus. The sequence continues at coordinate 12,385 of VSTD030001199.1, forward strand.
TGTCCCAATAGACTATCCATTCGAGTCAGACTAACACCATTGTCCTCGCATCTCTCACTCTGGAACATAACCAGCATCGGTCGGAGGCCGCCTCCATCGAATCTGTTTCCTCCTCTACCGTAGTCACTACACAAATCAAATTAAAAAAATCGCAGAAATTTTATCCCTCTCACGATGGAGCCAGTTAACAACTTTATTATTAACACAGACTGATGGCTTGCAAATTCCGTCACCATGAGCCAAAACTTGAAAGCGCAGCCATCCCACTACACTTGCTTTCCTGGCCTACCCAAATCGACCCACAAGTCAGTGAGATATATCACAGGGCCAAGCTGACTTGCGAATCAAATGAAGCGCTCAAGATATCGCTGGGCTGGACACGGGCCAAAAGGTGTAACCACTCGGAAATGGCCCCACGAGGTCAGTTAGGCCAGAGGCCACTCCGTGGGGCTTTGAAAGGGTTTTAGCCTTTAGGAGTAAATAGACAATAATTTATGTAGTTTTTGCTTGTGTTTAATTGGCTTGCTATGTTTCCACTTTGAGACTTGGGCATGAATGCAATGAAAATTTATTCATCTTTTATCTGATTGCTTCATAATTGCATTCATTAGGAGCTGGTTTGGAATTTTTGGATTCTGTGTGTTCTCGATGCTGTTCTGTGTTTAATAAGCGTTAATGGATTTGGAACTTCTTTTTGATGTTGTATCTCATTGACTTATAGTTTATAGGAGTCAATTTGGGCCTAGGATAGATCTCATGTACCTGTGGCTATATTGTGAAACCTGCCCATTTCATGCTTAATAAACTTACAGGTCACCTGATCAACTAAGAATCCTTATCATGTATTTTGTACTGGCGTTCATGTATTAGTATTCTTGTTGCAAGTTGGTACACATGCTATGGAGATTCAACAGTCAAGAATGTAGCCACATCATCACAAACAGCACTGGCATCTTTAACATAGGTTTCCTCTAGTGTTTATCTTATGATGTGAGCTATTTATGCTAGAGCTGGTGTTAGAATATTAGGTCATTTATTGTTCAGTAATCTGTTAGATATTACAATTTTGTTTCATCTATATAAACATATTGTTTGGAGATATGTTAAACTACTGTATGATGAAACAATGTGTCTTTTCATTTGGTTTAATCTTTTTGGGCTAGGTATTTCCTCATACTTTCTTTTTAAAAGGAAAATAAATTTAATTCCATCTGTTTCTTTT
>VSTD030001200.1:0-13603 GCA_008808055.3 Sporobolus alterniflorus
CATGGGGGTAAAAAGGTATAAGGGTAAGGGTAACCATAATGCATCTAAGTTTTCATAGAACTCCTATATGTAAATGCACAATCAATGTGGAAAGTAACGTTTGTAATTCAAAAACCTATTCAAGGTTATGCAATCAATGCTTGCCTTGCTCAAAGGAAGAAGGAAAGTTAGTCTTGGTGCGGCATGGCGAGTGTTGGCCCCCAAGAGTCTCTGAACCATGAGCGGCATTATAACTCATGCATCACAACATGCAAGAGTATTAGCAAAAGATGGGAAGGAAAGAGTTAGAGCTAATCAACACGGCTCACCTTTATTTATGCTACTAAAGAAGTATTTTATTCAATTTCCTTCATTAACTCCTATAATCTAGCCATAGTAATCACATAAGACTAAGGGGTGTTGCCCAAGCTAATCAACATCTATGCCATGGCACAAGAAGTGCAGCATGATCAGCAAGGCATTTAAATACACCTCAAACCAAACTTGGACATGACAAGCTAATTACGCCCATTAACTAAGCCATCAATCTTTTCATAGGAGAAAGAAGGCTAACCTCACTTAGGCACTGTCCTAAACAGTAGCACCAAGCTAGTTAACAAGATGAACATGAAACATTATAAATTTTGGTCCAAGTTTCATAATTTTTGGAGTCCTAATGATTTTTCTATGAATTTCCAAATGATTTATACTATTATGAGTATTTTCCAAAAAATGCTTAATCAAATTCGATTAAATTTGCAAACCTAACTCATATTCTCAGATTTGAATCCACTGACTTGAATGAAATCCATTCAAACACTCTGTTTGAACAAATTTGGGGGAAAACCAATTCAAACCAAATTGAATTTGATTTACATTTGAATAAATCCATGGAAAAATGAAAAACTTCACTATTCCTTTAGGCCCCACTGTAGCCCACGACCACATTGGCTCACTAGACCGAAGCCCAACCCGAACGGCCCAAATCCCAGCCATTGGCTGGCCCATGCCGTCGGTTCATGGCTAGAGCGCACGGTCACCAGCAAGAGCTTAGCCTTCTACAACTAACCGGCTACAAGCCGCTACACCAAGACCTAGGGAAAAGAGGTCAGAGAGGGTGTCTCACCAGTGAGGCGGTCAGGTTGACGGTGGCTGACGGCATCGAAGGTGGAACCTAGGGTTAGGTCGGTGAAGAAGGTCTCACGTTGGCTCTTGACCTGCACAAGACCACCACAGACATTGGGCCATGCCTCATCGGTGGCGGGAAGCACAAGAGCAGGAGCTCACCGGCGTCGAGTGGAGGTCTGTGATGGAAGGTGCGGTGGAGGCCGGAGCTCTTCCCTGATGGTCGCGAAACCTGGGGCAAAAGGAGTGCGAGGGTGTGAGGATTAGGCCAGCCAAAGGAATGGCCGAGCCAATTGTCGACTAACCTGTGATGAGTAGGCGGTGGCGTTCACCTCAGTGTGGGGGAAGAAACAGTGAGGGGGGGGGGAATATTTCTGGCCATGGCTTCCTTTTATAGGGGCAGGAGCGAGAGAGGGTCGGGGTGGGTCCCTCAAGTCGGCGACGGACGCCGACGTCGAGCCGGACCGGTGAATGGGCGGCGCATGCTAGGTTACCTGCCCTAGGTGGCTAATGTGTGGGCCCAGGGTCAGTATTTGAAAGTGGTGTGACCCAGGTTGCTTTAACGTTCACACTGTACTGACCCCAACCCATTAGCAAATGATTTTAAATTTTCCAAATTGCACTAAATTGTAAATTAGAAAAACCTCCCTTATGTTGCTCCAAAAATTACTATATTTTGCATGCTGCTAGACTAGAGGAGAAGGAACAACTTTCATTCTGGAATAAAATTCAAATTCGAAACCAAATTTGAATTAAAAATCCTGGAAGCAAACTAACTTTGAATTTGAACTGAATTTATTGGGGGCTCCAAAATCCATTGTAAAAACCTGGAAAAATTCTTGGAGATAAAAAGTCCACTTTGGATCACTTTTTGTTATTGCAACTTGTTGCAAATCCCCACGGACATTGAAATAGCTGAATATTTCATTTCAAATTTGAATTGCGTGAAAACTGCTCACTTAGGCTAATGGTGACCTCTAATACAAATCCACCGGAGCTCAAACTTGGACAAGGGGTTCTCCATGGTGGTCTATACCCTTTGCACTCTGATTTATCCGTTACCACTTGAAGCCTTTGTATGTCTAGAGGTCTAACCACTTGGTCAGGACGGGTCAGTCTTGCTGAGTGTAGTCGCTCAAGTTTTACTTTGTAACTTTTTGTGTGTAGGTTCTCCTCTTCTTTCCGGCAATGCCGATGATGGTTGTAAGTGGGAACTCCAAGTTTCTGAGAACTAGACTCCATACTGGAGCCTGTCACAGGCATAGAGTTGTCGAAGGAGGTCTTCACCTCTAGGGTGAGGTGAATGCCCTTGATCGACGAGTGAAATGCTTTGGCAAACATGTTCTATCTTTTGAAGCACCTTTTGCTTTTCATCCTTGTAATCTTTAAACTAAAGTGTAATAACTTATTTTCAATAAAATTATGGTTTTGAGTGCTTCGTATGTGTGTTTGCATGCATTCTCGCTTCATCGGGAATCACTTGATCTGGATCTTGGAAGATGGACCACTCATTTCTGAGGTGGTTCTGTCACAACTAGTATCAAAACCAGATTGGGGTTAAACCCACACTCTAAGCATCTAAAATTCACAACTATGTTTATGGTGAAGACACTTGGCCCATATAAAGACTATAGTAGTCTCTTAAGGTGGCAAGCTAACATATTTGTTTATATTGTAACTACGGAATTGCATTGACGAAGGTATGTTGTAGATTTTGAGAGTGTTTAGCTTATTTTCTTTTTGATGACCTTATTTTGTTGTTTATGGCTTTTGTAGAACCATTAAGACATGTGTATGCTTTTTTCTGTTTATGAAATTTTTGGTTGTTTGTGCTTACATGTAGGACACTGAAGTAGGTACGAAAGTACCAATGGCCCACGAGGGGCTTGAGTGGGGCATGCAAGTGCTGGTCCACTAGGGCATGTTGTGGGCACGAAGTATTGAACCCCTTAAGGGCATGATTTATCCATCTTCTGTAGATACACTAACTCCATTAGAACGATAGAAACATTTGTCAAGAGCACATTTGCCACCGTATCCGAACGATCCACAAGAGTGGGTCATTTCTTTTTTTTTGGTGAGGATGGTTAGGTCATGTGTGCATGTCATCAAGCTACCTAATCCAATAAGTAAATTGACAATCTTAAAAATCGTAATTCCTGTCGATTCCGAAACCAAATCCATGTTTCAAAGCCATTGAAGAGGCAGTTTTTTTGGCGATCCACTAACACTCCGCACAAGTGCTGACTTTGGACAGCCGTAACCATTGCTGTGGTTACTGGACTCCTGTGATTGAGTAGGCATCGAAGAGCTGAGCAAGTTGGCTGCAGAATCCGTAATCAAGCCTTGCCATGGTTCACTCATTTTGGACCCCCAAAGCTAGGATTTCATTCCAATGTCCAATCTGTCCAGAACAGTTCAGCACTGTAACCTGACTTCAATAGTCCGTAGCAACCAAACCATGTGTCGAAATGGGCTGTATGAGTGACCAGCGGAAAGCTGAGTTCGTTAATGGCGTTTTTTGTTTACAAAGTTTCTGGGGAGGTCATGGCAAAACATCGCCAAAATACTGATTTATGCCGGAAGGTTAGGTCTGTCCAGATTTTCTCGAATTCAGCAACCTGACCGATTTTCGATTTCCTTAACTCGTAAATTGCTAACCGTTTGGAGTCAGATGATGAACCATCAGAAGGCTGAGAGAGTTACCTGTCGGCTTGGTATTCGGCAATTCGGGAGTTTCAGATTTGCCTAAGCTTCAGAATTTTGTTTCTTCCAACTGCTGTGTTGTCCACTTCAGTTTTCAGCAGTTTTGCCGATGTGCAAAATTCTGTAACTTCTAAACCTATGGTCCAATAAGGCTGTATAAGTAATAGATGAAAAGCTGGGAGAGTTTTCCAACTTTTTTTGTTATTCAACTCAGGGGAAGAATCCCACCTGAACAGCCCCAGATTTATTTTTTCGCTCCTCGCTGCAGGCTGTCCAGAATAGCAGTTTTCAGCAAACCCGTCGCCGTGCAAATTGTCATAGAACCTGAACTGTTGATCGGATGAAGACAAGTAAATACCCATTGGAAAGATCTGGATGTCCTCTACCTTTTTGGTATTCGACACCCAGTCAGATTTTAGATGGAACAGCACCAGATTTGAAGTGACGTCATTATCAGATTTTGTTGTTCGGAGGTGACGTTGTTGGATTGAGCATAGCGACTCGCTACGGGGCTTCCAAATAGTATGCACATACTCGTAATCTCGTAACCATCATCGAATCCTTTTGTGATGGCTCCTTGTTGGGATTGCGCTTCCGAGCAAGATTTCAAGCCAAATGGCCGTTTTGGCGGATTTCTCCTCCCTTTAAACCCCTTATGAGAATCATCAACTCCGCTTGATGCAACCTCATCATTGGGGAAGATTGTTGTTTCATGCCTCAAAACCTATCAGGATGTCCTTTTGTTCAAAACCTTGTCACTTATCGTTTTGAGCGAGGCTTACCAAGGTTGTTTGCCGATAGCCCATTTTCATCAACCTTGAGCTAGAGTGACGATACTTGCGATAGCCATGTTGCTATCGATCGTTCGATGGCCTCTCCTACGTCGTTATCTCCTTGAAGTCTACCTCATCCCTCATTCAACGGATTCACCTTGTGCATCTCACATCCTGTTAGCTATCAAGAAGCATCATGTTTGTGATGCTAACTCTCATTGTTTCGGTCGTGCCCAAAAGCTATCTTTGGAAGCTAACCATAATTGTTCATGGACACTTAGTATGTTTTCTCTTAGGCGTCACCTTTCCTTACCAAGAAAGAAAACTGATCGCGAGGTTGGTAAACATTCTCTTGACTTCTGAGTCCACGCAATCGTAGCCGTACTCCTTGGGTGAAGCTTATCAAAGGTCGGTTTGCCTGGTTGATGAGCTCCTCTAAATTGCAATGTTGCCTTGAATTGTGCCAGTTCATCTAGGTGTTTCTCAAGCCAGTATTGCGAAATAGAAAGTTCATGTCTTTCGGTTTAGCAAGAGTGTTTCATTCATGACTTTCTTTTGAACAGGATGGCATATTACTCGAGATACATAACCAGAATCAAGAAAGTTGTTTGTGGAGTCTCGTTGCTTCAACTAGACTTGACCCGATCGTAATAAGCCTACCGTGATGTCCAACCTTCTTCGACACAAGTATTACCCTGTTCGTCTCTAGTCCATTTGTTGCAACTAAAGATGACTGGTGTGTCCCCCACTCTGACCATGTGCACTCCTTAAGTCTTGGTTATCATGGGTCCTTGTCCTTGTGGTTTCACAAGTGACTTTTTTCACCCATCATTCACCTATTTCGCCAAGCAGTGGTGTCAAAGCTGACCCCACCATGAAGTTGGGTTCCGTTTGCAAGTTTTCACCAATAGTAGGCACAATCCCGTCTTTGGAGTTAAGAGGATGATCATGCCTACCTTCATGTCGATGAGACCAAATAAGTGGCCCCCTTGACCATTCTTCTTTTTTCGATGACCTCTCTTCCTTTGTAATCTCGGGACCAGATTTCTTTTAGCGGGGGAGGGTTGTAACAACCCTTGTGTGGGCGTAGCTACTACAGAACATCTACAGTAGCACTACAATATTTGCTACAGTAGGAATCCATTTTAGGTCCCCTTCAATGTCGAATTTAACTCTTTTTGGATTTTCCTTATTTTAGTCCTATTTGCCACTTGGAAAGGAACTTAAATTTTTTTAATCAAGTGAGTCAATATAAATTCATATTCCTGAAGGTAATGTGAAGAAAGATTTTTTTGGGGGAATTTATGAGATTTTTCCCAAAAGGTTTGAACTTCTTTAAAATTGGATTTTTCTCTGGAATTTTGTAATTCAAAATCCAGAGGAATTTGGAAGTTGGGCCAAAAATGAAAGTTGTCCATCTTGGAGTAATTTATCACCATGTAAATTTTGGAGATTTTTGTAGTTTTAGAAGTTCCTTATTCATATTTTTTCAAGTTTGTTTTGGTTTGATGAATTGGAGAAACTATAAATAATTGGAAAATTCATCGAATACTTAATCTATTCCCAGCCCACCCAGAACAATACAGCCCACCTCTGGTTTTAAGCCGGCCTAAGACCCACTCAGCCAGGTGCCAACACATGTCACATGCACGCCCGTAGCTGTCACCGCCAATCCACCATCCCGAGCCCTGCCACCATTTTCTCTGACCGGTGCCCATAGCTCCACGTCACCCACGTGTACCGTGCAATCATGTGCCGCCCGCCCTTATCCTCTTGCCCACCTAGCGCCAAAGCAAAATCAGCTTTCTCCCCCTTGCCCTCCCGCTCAGCCGTGAGATGACTCTTCCCTTCCCTGCACGGTGGTCGCCCTCTAGACGTCGGGTGAGCAACTCCCAAAGCACCAAGCAGCCGCCACCTCCGCAAGACACGGCCACCGATGGCTACATGCCTCCGGCCACCTCATCGATGGCGTCCTGTCCCGGCCACCCTTCGACCCCGAAGCTACATCCTCGAGTGGCGCAATGGTCCACCGCTGTCATGTGACCCACAAGTCAGCTATCTCAACCTCCATCCCGCGTCCTCACCATCATCCCCTTCTTCAAGCCGCCGAGGAGTGCATTTCACCGTGGACAGGGCAAAATCGGTCGAGTCTGCCTCCTGTTCGACCTCAAGCTTCGTGCCGACTCTGAGGTGCTCCCTGACCCACGAGATGATGACATCAGCCTAGTGTCCGGACTCCTGCAGCCAGCTTTCTTCCACTGAGCACTGCTGCCATGGGAAACACATTTCTGGTGAGCCCCTCGACCCCGCCGCCCCCAAATTGGATCCTCCCGCCCCTGTGCTGCTCCTCGACCGATTACCCCACTAGTCACCAGCTCCGGCTCGCTGGATGTGCCAGCCGCCGCCGGCCAGTGCCACCATAGGCGATCCCCTGCTCCACTGGTCGATGGGCTGCCAAGCCGGCTCAACGGCTGGGCCAGGCTTGAGCAGTGGGCTAGTTTTAGCCTAGTGGAACAGTGGCTCCTCTGAATTTACATTAAATAGTTTAAATCAATTCAAATAGGTTTCAAACTTTGAAAAATTGTTAGAATTCATGCATGTTCGATAAAATTATCAAATCAGCTCTGATAATTGGATTCAAATATAATCTATAGGATAAAAAATAAAATAAAATAATTGCTTTAATATTTATTAACTAATTAATAAAGCCTTGTTAATTATAGGATAATTCATATTTAATTTATTATCTAGAACCCCAAAAAAATTATAAAATTTGAACCAAAGTTCAATCTGATCCAACCCATCATAGCAAAAATGTTGTCATCCCCTGTTCATAAAGTTTTGCTATGTTTTGGCATCATTTCTCCTAAAATTAGTTAAACCTTAAGTCATGAAGGTGATGACCTTGGGTCATGTTATGGAATTTCCATAAACACTTTTTAGATGCAATCTAATCTTAGAGAACACCCTCAGGCCTTTCCCTCACCATCATAGCAAGTATGATTTCATTAACCATTTATGATCTTGTGCTTTGTTATGGTACTTGATTATCCTCCTTTTGATGATTAGCCCTAGTGATCAAAGGGCTTAGGTTTAAATCGTCAAGTTAGTCTTAATGTCATGATCATGACCTAAACCCTGTGCAAACCGCTCAAGTCACGTCGTTAGCAGATCTTAAAGCTTTTTCCATCCACCCCTGTTCTGTTTTCCCCGCAAAGCACCTAAGTCATGAAGCTTAAGAAGGCAAGTCCTTTAAGTTAAAGTAGTTAAATCTTGGTCATTAATGTCTGTAGATAATCCTTAAAGTTATGCATTGCAATTTTGTGTTAGGTTCTGGTTACGACATTGTTCATGAAGAGCAAGTCAAGAGATTTTCTGGTCAACATTGGTGAAGCTCGAGAAAATTAACTTTCTCTTGTTCTTAAGCAAAGGAAAGTACGGTTGCATATCACCCCCACAATATACCCTTTGTATATCGCCATGATCTTGTCGTAGTGGAAAATCCATTAGTAGTGCTATGCTTAGTGGGTAGAACTTTGGTAGAAGTCGAGTGGCAGGTTCCACTCATGAAATTTAGGGCTTTTTATACTTTGGTTCATGATTGGAATGCTGAGAACTTTAATAGTTGACAGAATGGCATAATTGGAGACAGGGCAGGGCAATTAGGGGAAAGTTGAGAATACTGGATGGGAAGGAGGATGAGTGGTCTGATCTGAAATTCAGAGCTCTGATGTGGTATCCCCCGCTTGGATTGATTAAGTTACGTGTTAGTTGGGTCCGAATGAACGACCAATTGATTATGTACTGGCGCATATGGCACATATGGAATCCGCAAACTGAGTAGCGTCGTGGGCCACTGAGACGAAAGCTATCCTACCATACCAAATGAGTGTATAATGGGATAGTGCATGGGCCACCCATGGTGTGTCGGCCGAGGTATGCGCGTGGAAGATGTGCACTAGGGTGAGGTGGGCCCTAATCATCTCCTTGGCCACGTCGTGAACTGTTGTCACTCATGGTGCCCTCCGGGCCTGCATGTGTCATTTTGTCAGGTTTAAACCCTTGCAAGGTTGACTATTGATTCGAATCTCCACGACACCATCGGATATGAGTGATGGCTTGTTCGCTGCACCTAAACATAGTAATTCTACTTTCATAATGTTATACTTAGTTCATGAGATGGATATCGACTCCTTGGTAGTCGATAAGATGGTTAATATATCAAAATTGTTTGATTACACTTACATCCATAGAATATGATGGAAACCTATGATGCTAATTACTTAAACATGGCTAATAACATGCTTAAAAGTCTTTAAAGTTAGTTGCAGTGGGCTTGTGTATCCTTTACCACTTGAAGCCTTTGCATATCTAGAAGTCTGACCACTTGGTCATGACGGGTCAGTCATGCTGAGCGTAGTCGCTCAAGCATTGCTTTGTAACATTTTGTGTGCAGGTTCTCCTCTTCTTTCTGACGATGCTGATGACGGTTGGCAGTGGGAACTCTAGGTTTTTGAGAACTGGACTCCATACTAGAGCCCGTTGCAAGCCTAGAGTTGTCGAAGGAGGTCTTCACCTCTAGGGCGAGGTGAATGCCCTTGATCATTGAGTGAAACACTTTCACAGACATGTTCTATCTTTTGAAGCACCTTCTGCTTCTCATTCTTGTAATCTTTAAACTAAAGTGTAATAACTTAATTTTGAATGAAATTATAGTTTTGAATACTTCATATGTGTGTTTGCATGCATTCTTGCTTCGTTAAGAATCATCTGATCTGGATCCTAGATGATGGACCCCTCATTTCTGAGGTGGTTTTGTCACAATTGTGATCACTTGTGGTGCCCTCCTGGACTATGGGTGTCATATTGTTAGGTTTATACCCTTGCAATCTAAATTGAATCAAGTCACCATGAAACCCTCGGGCACAGGTGGTACTTGATGTCACACCCGATTTTAAGGTCAAACCAAATGCTCATAGTATGTGTGCCCAGAGATCAAGTTTACACACATACCGTATGAAAATGGATACAGAATAACTAATGTCATAATATATAATAATTATTACCAAAGAATGTCTTACAAATGACTAAGTCAAACACTATCAGAGGCGTTGCAGTGGAAAGACATCATAACTCCACAGGCAATCGGCTGGGGGCAATCGCTCGCCTAGAACACCATATCAAAGTACTCGAGATCCTCTTCAGCCTCTATGCAGCAGGTTTGAGTGGTAGGGGAAAATAGCAAGGTTGGGTACACTTATGGTTGGTACTCAGCAAGTGCAGGAAATAAATGATATGCAAAGAGTAATAACAAGGTAAATAAGTCTAAGGCTGTAAGCAGAAATGCACCTATAGTTGACTCTCAATTTGTTAACACCTACTTACTAAGTTATAGTTGCTGGCTAGACTACCCAATTAAGTTGAATTAAAGTATCATAAAGTATGATCATAAAGGCACAAAGTGATCACAAAGTTTTTATAAAGACTAGAGCAGAACCATCACATTCCCAACCAAACCATCTAATCGAAAGAGGATCCCAGACCGCTTGTAACCACAACCTCGGCTATCATGATAGTTGCACACTTTGTAGAAGTTAGTACCCTGTACCCACGTGTAGTGATTTCATCGCTGGTCGAGTGACTAGAGAACCTCATTTTTGCCATTCTTACACTTCCTTGGGTGTATGACCCAGAGATCACCACATGCCGGTCTATTATAGGAGTATGTCATACTTTGATATGGTTTTTCGAACAAATGGTCCCCGCTTGCAGTGGTAAGGTTTCTCCCACAAACGTCACCTCCTGCACCATGTGGTTCAGGTAGATCATAAAGTATGATGAAGGATAGGTCACAAAGTATGATGCCATCCCCACTCAACCGAGCATGACACACAACATATAGCACACCTAATTAGTAAGCAAGCCTGACAAGGTTTATTACTCGGGGTACCACCTTGCAAGGACTCGAAAGGCCCAAGGAGGGGTCCGTTATGACTCGGTCCACCATCCAGAAGACTCTAAAGGATCATGGCGTGCTCTCCAAGGCATAGATAATTATATCTATAAGAATATATATAAAATAGGAAGGTAGAGATAGAGTCTGTATTGGGATCATGTTGTAATCGACTCGGTTACCTTCCTTGTAACCTCGCTCACCTTGGATATAAAAGGAGGGGTTGAGACACCCTTAGAGGACAGGTCAGGTCAAGTCGACAACAACTTCTACCACAACACCAATTGCCTTGAGCAATACAAGAACATAGGATGTATGGCTACTATCCTCCGGGAGGTCTAAACCTGTCCAAAAATCCTTGCGTCTCTTGTGTTATCATCGTTCCCTCGATCTTGTGACTACCCCTACTCTAAATCATTATCACAAACTATGACAGTTGGCGTCCACCATGGGGCCCAACGTGAAGATCCAATTTGTCGAGATCGATGACTTTATCAACAAGCGGCTAGCAAGAGATGAAGGATGATTCATTTCACTGAGCAAGGACGTAAAGCCAGATCAGGGAAGTATCTTTTTCTTTGCTTGTCGATTTACTAAATCCGTGCATGTTTACTCATATCGCTTGTTTATCAGGTTGCATGATTTGGCTAATCAAGCGGTCAATTTGATGTCAATGTGATGGCCTGTGGCGGATGTTCAACATCTCGGCAACATTATGACTTTCAGATCAGATGAGACGGACTGATGATGGCCGGCGCACGTCCCCTGCCCTAGTATCCGAGGAATTCAACCCTAATGGATAGAGTAGCCCAACTTCGGCGTGTCGAATACCAAGGCTATGCACTCATACAGGGAGAATCTTTTTCTATCTATTGGTGTACCTTAGTCTAATCAATCAAATTTATTACACTGTGATATTTTTTCTTCTCATGCACGGAAGTTTTGCTCTGAGAAATTGCCGGGGAGAACAAGAAAAGTGGGAGCCTTGTGCTAGGACACGCGCCAGGCCGGAATCTCCTGGACTCATAATTCACCAAGTATCTGACCACCGGTCGGCACATATGCTTCTGGGTCATCAACATCAGCCGCTGCGGGCGCCAGATCACGCCACACGCCGGCACCTTCGGTGACTCGGCACCAGACCGTGCGACCACCGCCTCATAGCTACTCGACAGAGTCCTTTCCCGTGTCAGTCATTCGACACCTCATTATGTCCGAGTCCGGCATCAACATTAAGAAGAATCTTCTCTCTCAAATCCTTGTTTTCATTTATGCTCCTAAACTTTGCTTTTGCAAATAACAAGTATTTGATAACTCATTGCGCCTTTGTTCTCAGCTAGGAAGCAACTAGCTCAGTCCAAGCTCGCCTGCTAATGGTAGCTATGACTCAGCCAATGAATCAATAGCCGGTAAACCTCGGCAGCAGCATTGCGCCACTACCAGCAGGGTTCGGTCGTGCAGTCATCCGACTCAGAGGTTCACCACTGATCTGACTCGAGGGCTTGAGGAGTATTTCTCTGACCGACGGCCCGACTCGGGCATGCTTTTATCTACAGCGTCGATCTCGACTCGAGGCGAGCATGTCATCACCGTAATATTATGGGACACTTCGTCGAACCAGCTAAATCATATTCATAATAGTATTTATAATACTTATGTCTTGCTTTATTTTTAAACTGGCTAATACACTTTTCTAGTATAATATGCTATATTGCTCCTGTATTTTTACTGCATGTCAATTCTTTTAGTTTTTATTTACTGCTTATATGTAATATTATTTTTATATGCGCATGAGTCAGGTGACAAGTTCACATTTTGCTAACTACTTTTGTGACACATATTTCGAGTATATCACACCACACACGGTAATGACCTATGTCACGTCCGATGTTATACGGGTCACGCCTCCACGACTACGCACCCTATGCATGCGGGTGTTGGCGCTCATAAAACATTAATTTCATGCGCCAACATGTCAAGTAAATGTATGAAATAACTATATATTCACCTTATCTACTAACCTAGTTCCACGGTTTTAGTGTTTATTTAATTTCAGGAACATAGGTACTAAATTGGAGCATTTCTAGAAATCACAAGGAAATTTGAAATTCCACCAAAATAAGTGTCATCCCGGAGATGTACTTGACACGAGGAGGCAGCATGCAAAGGCCACTGACCAGTGGGCCCTGGGGGTGGCCGGCCGACCAACTTTTAGGTTGGTTCAGACCAAAAATTCATGGACACGTGCCTACACGCGAAGGGGAAGGCCAAGGCAGTGAAGAAAGTCAGTGGAGACTGAAGTCATTGGCCGGTTGGCCATGTGGCTTGGCCGCCCAGCCACCACATGGTGAGTTACCACCTCAGCCAAGTCATTGGAGCTCCGCCATGGCCCTATAAATACCTCCATACTAGTGAAAATCTGACACACACCACATTTAGAGATTCCACTTGCAAAGCTCTCATTCTTAGTGTAGTAGCTAGGTGTAGCCATGTCGGGAGAGTGGCGAGGCTCTGAGGGCCGGAGGGCCTCCCAGCTTGTCAGGAGCCCTCCTCATAGCTCTAGAGCGGAATCTCTGCCAGAATCCATTCGGGTTCGATAGAGTTTTCCGAGCTCTAGTCAGTCGAGTGTGGGAACTCCGTCGGAATTCTATGAATTCCTACAGAGAGACAACTCTTGAGTCCCTCTGGTGTATTGGGATTCTAGCTTGTCGGGATACCCACAACATTACCTCAGAGTGAATGATTTACCAATCATAATAAGTTATCCAATTACTTCTCTTATGTTATTTGTGCATTTACATATCATATGATAGAATCAGATATTGTCTTGTTGTATATACGGTCCCGTGTTAGGGGGATCATCTATGCAATGGGACCCAGTGTGGCAACTGTGCAGACCCCTCGGAGGCCATTTCATTGTGATGACGGGAGAAGGTCCTAGACAGAGCCATCGATGAGGTGTCGAGGGCATTGTCTATGCACGTGGCACCCCCGGCCATGCGGATTGTTGTGGTACCCACAAGAGTGATAGTCCTATTAGGGCTTTGTAATCCACCACGTAGCTAGA
>VSTD030001201.1:0-13601 GCA_008808055.3 Sporobolus alterniflorus
AAGACCGGGGGGGGGGGGAGCTGCCATGCCGGCATCTGGGGAGAGCTCTAGCTCGGTCTATGAGGCTTCGTTTTCTAATCCGAAAGCTTCTACATGATCTAGACGATGAGAGGTATCCGTTTTGATCACTTACCGTGGTGGAAACGGACCAAGGAAAGCTAGCGACGGAGAGGCAGCTCGGCCGGTGCTTGGTGATGGTGAGGGCGGTCTCCGGTGAAGCTTCAGTTCTGGGGACGGTGTTGACGACGGGTAGCCCTCCTCCAAGCAGCGGCTTGATGCAAGGGGCCTTGATTCGGTGAGTCGATGACGCGAGCTTAGAATGCAATGGCGGCTAGGGTTTGGGGTGGCCATGGTGCTGGGTACACCTCCTATTTATAGGGGAAAAGGTCCATCGTAGGACGCTTGGAGTCTAGACCGACTCTATCTCGAGTTTTAGCTTCGTGTTGATGAAATTTGTTAGGATTTCGGAATGGGGATAAATTTGAGGAGATCTCAGCTCAAATACTCATGGCCGGGTTGAAGTCGGGTTTGGCTGTAATGGTGCCCGGCCACACAGCTCACGGGGCGACTCCAGCGTGAGGTGGCACAGGGTCGGAGCAGCGCGGTGACCGGTGCCCAGTGGACTTCGGCACGGCAGCGCATGCCTCCGGGAGCAGAGGTGCTCGGTCGGGCCGGCAGATGGGCCGCTCGAGGTGAGGCTTGTGGGGCCTGGCTGGGCCGGCTCACAGGATTTTGGCCCATGGCCAATAGAAAAAAATGAAGAGGCTTTTTAATTTTCAAATCTTTTCTAAATTCCGAACCAATTTGAATTCAAATCAAATTTGAATTTTGATGACTTCTACTCGCACAATAAAATTATAAGAGCACTTCACCATCCAAGGAAAATTATGCATTGACATGAAATGCAACATACATAATTATTTATTTACATATAAAATTTTTCCAGAGCCTCTTTGCCTTGTGAAAATCAGGGTGTTACATTGAGCTAGTTCTAGATATGGAAACAACCAGCCAAAGTTTGGAGCTCAAAGATTTGCTAATTGAAGCATGCCTTTTTTTTACAAATGTGATTATACTGTGAATCATTATCAAACACCTCATATTTTACTTGTTAACACAGGATGTTCACAATGATAATATTGCATCCCTAAGTCTTACATTAAAAGAAAAGGAAGAATTATTTCAGGAACAAAGCGAAAACAAAATCACAAAACTTGCCAATGTATGAAACATGTACCTTTTCACTTTTCAGTGGCAATAGAAGAGTATAAGAAAAGGGCTGTATTCAAAGAAGATATCAATGCATTTCTCAAAAACAACAATTTACATAAGCTGTGCTCGTGACGGAATGTAGGTAAGCAGATACTTTTCTCAAAAGGAATAGATCAAGTAGCTTGTTTCTAAGCTAGTTCTAGATATGGAAACAACTAGAAACCAGCCAAAGTTTGGAGCACATTGATTTGCTGATTGAAGCATGCCTTTTTTACAAATGTTATTATATTGTGAATCATTAGCAAACACCTCATATATATTACTTGTTAACACATGATGTTCAGAAACAACGATATTAGAATGATGAACCTAAAAACATGGTGGACAAAACAACTGAGTAGCATGAACCAACTGCCTTCCACAGCTTCACATGATCAACGCCTATGCCAACACAACAGACCTACCAAAGACCAATAATGTATTGCCAACATGCAAGAAAAACAAACAACAATCCACCAAAGAAGAAGATGGAACAGACAACGTGCTTTGGTGCTAGGTTGCAACAGTGACAATGAACCCGAGGAAGACAGCAAACTGCAATGGCGGAAAGAAGGCTTCTCAGGAAAAAAGGGTGAAATTCACCCTGGCTGAGCGATTAGTTAAGGAAGAGGGGATGAAAAAGCGAAGAAGAATGCAAATAAGTAGGCACACGCCAGTCAAGGGATGGCCGTGGGTGTGCACGGTACTATAGAATGGTATGAACCACCGTACCTGGACAGACATGAAAGACGGAGGTGTTACTGTACACTGTTTGCAAGTAAGGTGAGGAAAAAAGGGGATGGCAGTACCAGAGAGATCTCTCATGGGGAGAGGGCTGACCGTGTGCGCATGTTGTTGAGCCGCTCCATTGGCGAGTAAGACGGACACCGCCCACTGCGATGGGTGCAAGAGCACCACCGATGAGGAGCAGAGGACACGTGCCACACCAAGCCTTGGATCCTCGCTGTCATACCCGATTTTGCAAGAAAAACCAAGTACTCATCACATGTGTGCCCCAGGATTTTTTATTTCACACATATGGACATAAAGTGTTCACAGATAACCAAATGTCACGAATAAAATATATTTATTACATACATAATGTCTCAATGGACTAAGACTACTCCCTTGTGAAACGGAATAGCAGAAGACTTCATAACACCACAAGAACAGCAACCGAGGCAGCGCACAACCTAGAACTCCTCATCGAAGAATTCTCCATCACCATCTTCTGAGCAGCAGGTTTGTGTGACAGGGAGAAATGGCAAGATTGAGTACACTTATGGTTGGTACTCAGCATGTGTAGGAAATAAATGATATGCAAATGGTAATATCATGGTAGATGAGGTAATAAGGTTATAAGCAGAAATGCACCTATAATTGACTCTCATTTTATTCGCACCTACTTACTAAGTTAATGTTGCAAGCTAGACTATCCAATTAAGTTGAATTAAAGTATCACAATGTATGATCACAAAGGCCCAAAGGGGCACAAAGTGATCACAAAGTTTCCACAAAGACTAGGCCAAACCCATCCCATTCCCATCCAAACCAATCTAATCGAAAGAGGATCCCAGACTGCTTGTAGCTGCAAGCTCGGCTATCATGATAGTTGTACACTTTGCAAAGGTAGTGTCTTGTATCCACGAGTAGTGATTTTATCGCTAGCTAAGCAACTAGAAAAACCTCCTTTTGCCATTATTTCGCTTCTTTTGGTGTATGACCCAGGGATCACTACATGCTGTGACAAAGGTCTATTACATGTGTATGTCATGCTTTGCTACAGATTCCCCATTCAAAGGGCCCCACTTGTAGTGCTAAGGATTCCCACAAAAGCCCCTCTTGCACCTTGTGGTTCAGGCAGATCACAAAGTCTGTCACATAAATGACACAAAGAATGATGCACATCCCCACTCATCCGAGCAAAATACACAACCTATAGCATTCCTAACTAGTAAGCAAGCCGTTCCATACTAGACATGTGGCCACACATATTGTCCTAGAGTGTCTACTCCTAAGATTTGGTCCTTAGTAGATTCGAGTACCACATGCCATGATGGTATTAACCATCTTTACCATTCCATCCATTGCTCAAACCACAGCATCGATCCTCACACGGCCAAATCACATCTTGATGGATTGAAGACCACAACATTCTCACAAAGATAGAAGCCACACTCAACATCACAAAGGATGAAAGACTTGCACGACACTCATGACTGCATGGCTAAGCATAACTAACCAAGTATGAACCCAAATTCCTAACCTATGAGGCTTAGGTAACAATATTAAAACATGCATGCCAATATATGATCTAGAGAGAGAAAGCACATATGATCAATATGGTCCAGAGTCACTTGCTTTGCTCTCCTGCTTGTTGCTCAAAATCTTGCTCGTCAAACTCTTGAAGGTTCTCAAAGTCATCGGCGTCTAACGATATTGACCGGAAACAAGCAATACAAACAAATAAATAAATAGTACACCAATCAGTAAAAAATGACTAATCAAATAGTACCAAAAAATTGTACTCATGGCTACGAACGCGTGAGTGCAAGAATCAACTAAATCAGAGCTATGGTTTAGAAGTTCTGAAATTTTGAAGTTAACCGATTAAAATGAGTAATTGCAATAAATAAGATTTATTAAGGCAAGGACCTAATTGTAATAACAAAAAGTGAAACAAGGACCTATATGTAAATCAAAGGGACTAAAAATATAATTTCAGAAAAGATCAGGGGTGTTTCTATAAAATTCCAGGGCTCTGATGATTTTACAGAATTATTTTCCTAAAGAAAATTCTGTGGAATAGGTCCACGGTTCGTGGACAGGGTCCACGGTAGTCCGGTTCACCGGTCCATGGATCTCATAAAACTAGAGCTATCCATCCGGCGATCTACAACATAGATTAAAAAGGCCGAAGGGGTATCCGAACATCTAATCTCATCTGTTCAAATCGAAACCGACGGCTAGGGCACCATCTCCTCCTTTGATTTGTCTCATGGTGACATAGAGCAACAGGCGCCATGGCTGCCAGTGGTGGAGGAGTTCAATCTCGTGCTATAGAGTGCAAAACGACAAAATGATTCTTCCTACGCATTCTAGAGGGAAAGGGGTTCTCATTTTTCTCACTTTTTGTGAAGCAAATGGCCCACGGAGGGCTAGCGGCAGCGGTTCAAAGTTCTCGATCTTTGACGGCATCGCACGACCTCGCCCGTGCTTCTCCAGCTCCAAGAAGTATCCCTAAAGCTTCACCTTGATCCCCTCAAGCTTTTCCTGGGTTCAATTGCTTTGGACGGCGTCGAATTGGTTTGTGGGATAAAATCCGATGAGCACGTGGCGCTATTTATGGGGCTTTTGGCTCTAGCTCGTAGAGGATGCATAGTCCTACGTTTTCTATCGATAAACCGAACTCAAACTCAGTTTCGATCAGAGGATTTTGGCAAGGGAAGATTCCTGGGTTCTTTTTGATACGGCGTCAGATAAGAACAACCCGGATCAGGTTAACCCGGCAGGGTCGGTTTCCTTAACCAGGTCGCCGCATTGGGTTAGGGGCGGGTTAGGTCCTGTGGTCGTCGTGGGCCTCTACTGGGCCACCAGTTTGGCTGCGCAAAAGAATGGAAGGGGGAAAAGTATCTGGCCGGCTGGGCCTCTACCGAGATCCTAGCCCATAGACAATAGAAAATTAGGAAAAGGCATTTTTTATTTTT
Source organism: Sporobolus alterniflorus (assembly GCA_008808055.3). Classification (NCBI taxonomy): domain Eukaryota; kingdom Viridiplantae; phylum Streptophyta; class Magnoliopsida; order Poales; family Poaceae; genus Sporobolus; species Sporobolus alterniflorus. Next base: position 4,959 of record VSTD030001201.1, read on the forward strand.
TTTTTCAAAATTCGCAAACTACTTGAATTCAAACCAGATTTAAATTTGGTATGATTCCTAACTGCAAAATAAAAGAAAACAGCAGTCATCAATACAAAAGAAAATTTGCAGCTCCATGAATCTGGGACATTTCAGTGGTTTTACCTTTACCTACTATCTATGTTCGTGTGGACAATCGCATTTGCTTGTCTCGTGCTGTGCAGGTGATAGGTGTCACATGACTGACAGCGACGAGGATCGTGGCAGGTGTAGGAGAGCTGGTGCAGAGGACCGGGGATGGTTGCACAGGTCAGGTACTCAGTGGCCGGACGATCAAGAGGTCGGGTGACGCTGTGTGTGGTCTGTACCGTGGACAAGGAGATGAGGAGCGCGGGTTTCTTAGTTGAGCCTCAAAATCTAGGTCGACGGTTTGTCAGTAGTTTGCCCTCAAAACCACTAGGATGGGTTGTCAGTGGTTTGACCTCAAAAGCACTGGGACGGTTTCTCCCAGTTTGTCCTCAAAACCGGTGGTGGAGGGTTTCCCAGTTTGGGCCTCAAAACTGGCTGTTTTGGTTTGGTGATTTAGGCGTCAAAATCATCGCGACGGTTTCTTGGTTTGGACCTCAAAATTAAGCGGGCTACGGTTTGTTGGTTGCTACCACAAAACTGATGGGAGCATTAAGATGGCGCGGGCTCGCGTCGAGATCTAGCGGCTTGCTTCGGCTGGAAGCAAGTCAGGGTAGAGTTTTTCAGTCTGACCTCAAGACTGGTGGAGGCGTGTCACGGATGGTGCATGTGGCATCATCGTAGAGGTAGCGTCAAGGTCAAGTTGAAGACGGATGAGTCGATGCGATGGGCTGTGTCGGATCCTGCTACCTTAATTTGTTGTTTTAATTGTATTAGGTCTTAGGGACATTTTAGTCTTCTAGTCTTTTGCTCGGAGCTATAAATAGGATCCTAGAGGGATGAGGCTACTTGCACTTCTCCTAGCTTCATTTCCATTTCCTAGATTTTAGAGTGATCCAAGAACAAAGTTTTCTTTCCAATAAATAAATGACGGAGAGAGGAAGGTGACCTACATGAATCGGTTGTAATCGTGTTTCAATGAAAAAATCGATTTTTATGTCTCTCTTGTGCCCCTCATTTTTTCTGTGTATTTTCAGTGAATCTGAGAAGTTTTTCATTGAGTCTGGTTGTCTCACCACAAACTTTCTTCGCTGTTGCCCGTGTGCTAAAGGATATGACACCGGTTTGTTTTCATCGCCGCCCACCGAGTTTTCCTGCTGCCGTTGACTCTGTTCGGACACCGGCGCTTGCAGGTTCAGTCAAGTCTTCGATATTTTCCAGATCGATTCCCACGCCGCCATATTTCATCACCAGGTGCCGAGCACACAGTGGAGTCCGGTTCCATTTCCAGTTCATGCGCCGAGAGAATCAGCAGCGCATTTTTCCTTCCCCTCTGTTTTTGAGACCGTGGCTGTGGGTTCTGAGCAAAGCTCGGTTTTCAGATTTTGGGCATCCTGCTTCCATCTTTGCGTCAAAAATTGATCTGTCTTCTCGTGTCTCTCCTGTAGGGAGCAGCTTCTATGGTTCAACGATTTCCACTCCCACCTAAGTTTCTTGTCTCATGGTTCTGATTTTCATTGCCGGTCTCAGTGGCAACATTCTCTTTTGCGGATTGTTCTTCTCTTGTTGTCTTGCAGCCTCTGCTCGAGTTATGCTGGCCGCACACAAAGATTTTTTTGTTTGGTTGAGCTCGTGCATGAGAAGGCAGCTCTGGCCGAAGCTTGTTCTTCCACCGGGGAACTGCAGTTCCAGTTTGGTCTGCTCTGATTTGCGTGTGGTTTGTTCTTGCTGCCGCAAGGTTTTGATTTGACCACCGTGTGAGTTTTTTTTTGTGTGTGGATTGCTACAGGTGAGAGCCGGTATTGTTCTTGAGCCGTCGGATCAAAGACTTGAGCTTTCCGGGTTCTTATCATACACTTGTGGTGGGTTCTGAATCACGGACACCAGATGTTCGGTGAAATTTGCGTGAGGCCGTGAGAAGATCGTTAGTCCATTTTTGGTCGTGGGCTTACTTGTATCATGTTGTGTTTCTGCTGTGTTTCTGATCCCTAACCTGATTCCGAGGGCCAATAGAGAGATTATAGCTATGTAGTCTTGATTGAGTTAGAAGAGAGACGCATTGGGTTAGTTTTGGAACATAAGCCGAGTTCCCTCAAGGAATTTTAATTGGCTCCCATTCACCCCCACCTCTAGTTGTCTCTTCCGGTCCTTCAATTGGTGTCAGAACCGGTTTGGTCACTAGTTGGCTTTAACAGGCTTTGTGACCCGAATGCGACGTAGAGAAAGGTGTTGTCAAGCTTGTAGTCTTCAGTGGCGATGATTTCAGTTACTAGAAAAACTGAACTCGCAACTATCTTCTTAGCCAGGGTCGTGCCATTTGTGAGATAATACATGAGGCGTACGTGATTCTGGCGACGCTCGACAATGTGACCCAAGGTGAGCTGCAAAGGTATGAAAACAACTATAAAGCTCTTAATTTTATTACTACTGCTCCAGGTAGGAATGTGTATGATAGAGTCTTGCATCTAGAACTGCTCATGATGTCTGACTAAAATTGTGTAATACCTATGATGACTCTTCTGAGATTAAGTCTTCACGTAAAGATACTTACAATAGGCTATATCAGACTTTTTCTCAGAAACCTGGAGAGTCCCTAGATGACTGCTTTGCTAGGTTTGAGTCCATTGTTAGTAGCTTACGTTCTTGTGATCCTCTTGCTTATTCTGACAATGAACGTGCTCAACAAATGCTATATGCTCTTGATGATTCTGTGTGGGGTATGAAAATAACTTCTTAGAATCTAATGATTTTGCTACCCAAGACACTGAAAAATTGTTTAGTAAGCTCAAGTCTCATGAATTATCTAGGAAAGGTCGTCATAATCATGATGCTTCTCATACTAGTAGGGCTTTTATTACTAGTGCTTATGTTGGTGGCCATGATGTTAACCCCACCAACACCACTGTCTCATCTGCTTTGGAGTTTGCTTTGTCCTCTTTGGCCATAGCTTCTGATGAGCAGTACGAGAACATCCCTGATGACGTGATCGCCCTACTGGCGAGAAAGTTTCACGCCTTGCACAAGTTATGCAAGGAGAGGAGGAGATCACCTAGGGGTTGCTTCAAGTGTGATGACACCACCCACTTCATCGCCGACTGCCCCAAGAGGAAGAAGCTCAACTCCTCCAACAAGTACGACTACAACAACCAGAATGAGTACAGCAAGGACGACAACAAAATGAAGAACTGCTTCGGGGACAACAATAAGAAGAAGTTCTAGAAGATCATATCCCGAGCTTGTGCTACCCTGAGCGACTTCGACTTCTCCAATGATGACACCTCCAGCTTAGAGGAGGATGAGAAGGTCAAGCACAAGCAAAGCAATTTCACTGGCCTTTGTGTCATGTAAGTGATGATCTATCCTTTGAGGGTCTTTCTCTGAGAGTCACTGAACTTGAGAACACTTTGTGCAATCAGGATAAGTTGCTTTGTAAGGTTTTTCAAGAGAACAAAATGCTGAATCTTGAGTTGGAAAATTCTTTTTCTGAAATTGCTTCTATTTGATTCGTGCACGATGATATGAGTGCAAAACCCTGTGGATTTGTGGCTCGTGCACTCTCAAGTCCCATGTCGACTTAAGGGTGCCAAATTAGAACTCAGAGAGCTCAAAGCTCGTTCCACGCTGCTTGGTGCTTGCACCACTTGTCCTTTGCTTAGATCTAATTTGGATCCTTCTGTCATTGAGATTAAAGATCTTAAGCACAAACTTGATCATTCTTCTCACTGCAGTGTTCTATCCCCTCCGTGCAAGATGTGTGATTCTCTCAAGGATAAGCTTTTCCATGCTACCAAAGAGAACACCGAGCTCAAGCAGGAGGTTGCCTATATGACTGCACGCCTTGAGAAAACCAAGTTGAGTGAGAAAATGATTGTGGATGACTTGAGTCGGGTTGAGTAGAGTGCAACCAAATCTACATACAAATTGGGTGTTGGGTTTAAAAGATGTGAGGATAAGGGTGAGAAGAGCTCCTAAATTCATTCCTAGCTCCAACTACCACAAAGAGGAGGAAGCACTCAAATCAACAAAAACACACTACCCATCCAATTCAAAGCCATCCTTCAACCCAAAGAAAGAAGTGAAGAGAGAAACCCCCAAACCAAGAGAGGCAACTTTTGTTTGCATGTTTTGTGACCGTGCTGGTCACTTAGATGAGTTTTTCTTTTGATGGAAGAGAATTGAGAAGAGGCATCTTGATTATGCTAGAAACTCATATCATGATGAGTTCATTGATTTCCCGCCTCATTCTTACTCTCGTGTTCCGCCTCGTCCTTACTCTCGTGCTTCACCTTGCACTTCTTCTTGTGTTTTGCCTCATTTCTCACATGGACTTAACCATCGCTCATATGGTTTTGGTTCACGAGAGAACAACTTTGTGGCTAGACGCTTTGGTTACGGCCCACGTCCTCATCGTGGTGATGGTTTCTCATGTAGGCCTGGTTTTTCCGCTGGGGGGACTTACACCCACATTGAACCCAAACACTTGGATGGTCCATGCTTTCCCCGTCGTGGTTCATGTCCCACTGGGCCAAATAGTGAAGTACAAAAGACTGTGAAGTCTTCCTCTTAATTGTTTGGTTAAGTGCTGAATTCCTAAGATTTATCTCACTAACCTCAGCACTGAGCCATCAACCTTTTCTCGGCCTATGTAGGTTATGGATGGAGCCCTGGAGAACAAGTGGCTCCTGGACTCTAGTTGCCCATGACACATGACTGTTGACAAGAATTGGTTCTCTAGCCTCACCCCCTATCACACAAGGAATATGTGACTTTTGAGGATGATAAGAAAGATAAAGTGCTTGGTACCGGTGTTATCAAGGTAAATGACTGCTTCACCTTGAATGATGTCTCTCTTGTGGATAAATTGAGATACAATATGTTTTTGGTCTCTCAGCTTATGGATGCAGATTTGGATGTCCTTTTTCACAAGTCTGATTCACATGTTCTCAACTCTTCGGGCAAGCATGTTTGTGGTATTTCTTGAATTGGCAATGTCTTTTAAGCTGATTTCTCATTTGCTCAATCTTCTATGAAGTGTTTGATCTCAATGTCTTCATCTGAGCTCTGGAAGTGGCATAGGAGGTTAGGTCATCTGAGCTTCAATTTGTTATGTCGACTCAATGGCTTAGGCCTACTCTAAGGATTCCCCTTGCTCAAGTTTGAGAGTAAGCTTGTTTGTACTCCTTGTCGTCATGGCAAGATGACCGTTGCTTCCCATTCTCTGGTTAACAACATGATGACTCAACAATGAGGACAATTACTCCATATGGACACTGTTGGTCCCTCTTGGGTCTGCTACATGGAAGGCAAGTGGTATGTTCTTGCCATCATTGATGACTATTCTCATTATTCTTGGGTCTTCTTCTTGGAAAGCAAGGATGAAGTGTTTGAGCACTTTCAGAGCTCGGCTTTAAGGCTGAACAATGAGCATCCCAACTACTTGAAAGTCATTCACAGTGACAATGGGACCGAGTGTTGATCAGCAGTTTTCTGCCCCGTGTGTTCCTCAATAGAATGGAGTCATGGAATGAAAGAATCGCACTTTAGTTGAGAAGGTAGGATGATGCTCGATGAGCATAGGAATCCTAGATGCTTTTGGGCCGATACTATCAGCACTGCATGTTATATCTCAAATTGAATCTTCCTGCTCTCGATCTAGAATTTGACTCCCTTTGAGCTTTGCTTTGGATACAAGTCATCTGTCTCTCATCTCAGGCTTTTTGGTTGCAAGTGCTTTGTTTTGAAATGTGGTAATCTTGGCGTAACCATCATCAGATCCTTTTTGTGAAGGTTCCTCGATGCAATTACGTTTGTGAGGGAAAAAGAGAGGGCGGCAGCGGTCGATTCCATGGATGAGGGCGATGCCGACGTCTAGCTGCTTGTAGATCTTGGGTGTTCAAGGGCGGTGGAGGCGAAATCGGTTGGGAGATGGGACTGGGATAGGAGTGGGGTCCACACGCGCTCTGATTTGGGAGGCCCCTAGGCCCTAGCAATGGGGACATGAAAGGAAGATTTGAGAGCCCGCCTAAAATTGGAGCTTCAATAGGAGCTCGTTGGAGCTGAAATTTTTACCTCCCTACCTAAAAAATAGGATAGAGGCCTATTTGAGGGTTTGCACGGGAGAAGTGGCCCCACCCACTGGTCTGTAGTGGTGGACCTCAACAAAAAAAATTTGCCGGCCACTTTTCTCCTTTTTATTTTCCTTTCCTATAGCACAGTAGTGACAGTCATTATGTCCCTGGCTTAAGGTAGTAGATTAGTACTAGCATTAGTGGCAGATGAAGCACCCATCACTACGGTGGTCTTTTGTAGTAGAGACCAAAGTATAGTCGGTACCTCTTTTATACAAAAAAAAAATTGTGCAGCTCTGCTGTAAATTAGCGAGTTTATAATCACTCATAATTTTTAAAGTCGGGCCCATGTTCTGTATCAGTTTTTAAAAATCTACCTGGTTTCACATAAGAAAGTGAACTCAACTTTAAAACTGTGAGGGGATACAAACACGTTAATTTACAACAGTGCTACACATAATTTTCCCCCCTTTTATAGTAGTGTTTTTGCATTGAGTTGTGTAGACAGTGTTTGCAAGAAAAAGAACAGAGGTTGTTTCTCAAAAAAAAAGAACAGAGGTTCTGCATGAAGACTGATGAATTTTGTTGTACATAGATGCGCACATCAATATCAATATATACTATTTTCACTTCGAGCTGGCAAAATATTTTTGTATTAAGAAGAAAGCAGAACCTTGTGAGCTGTGAATCACACACTTCCTGTGAGGGTGGAAGCCATGGAGCGTGGCATTGATAGCAAATTGGATCTTTATATAAAAAAGGGAAGTGGGGCACACTCTCACTACAGCGCTAACCAAAGAGCGATCGCAACATAGTCACCTTATATTTAGAAGTGTTTGGTTGTACAAACTACACACAAATAGTATACAAGGTCTACGATCAGCCAGCTGATTCATTACATTGAAGCATATGGCCTGTCGTTATAACTACAGCAGGGTATATATTACATGATAATAATACGCTTGACAATTAATTGGTATATCTGACAAACCACAGTAGACAATTTTTTTTACTCAAATCATACCCAGCTGGTAGTGACATAAATCTATTTGTCGATCATCTTCCACCTGAGAGGCTGGACGTCACGCCGGCACTGCTGAGAACCGTCGAAGGCAATGACGCGTACTGGTCAAAACCTTCGTTTTGCATCAGGGCCAACATGCTGTAACTCAACTCGGTAGGCACCATCTCCGGCAGCGGTGCCTCGCCGTTGAGGTATGTTACGACCTGCCGCATGCTGGGCCTCGCGCTACAAACCGGATGTGCACAGAGCAATCCTAGATTTAGCGCCAGCCTTACCTCACCAGCATCGTAGTTAGAATGTAACCTGCTGTCAAGTGTGTCCGTGAGGGATCCTTTGCGCCAGTGCTCCACAACCCAATCGATTAGCATGTGCGAGCCATCCTCAGCAGGACAACTGAGAGGCCTTTGCCCGCAAGTCACCTCAAGTACAAAAATGCCAAACGCGTACACGTCGGTTTGAGGTGTAGCCTTGCCAGTGAGTCCTAGTTCCGGGGCTATGTATCCCATTGTACCAACCACATGTGTTGTTTGCGGGTTGGTGCCATGGTCATACAGTCTGGCGAGGCCGAAGTCACCTAGACGTCCATTCAACTCACCGTCAAGGAGGACATTGCTTGCTTTGACGTCTCGGTGAATCACAACTTTCTCCCACCTCTCATGAAGGTAAAATAGGCCACACGCGATACCCTTGATGATTTTAAACCTCTGCGACCAACCAAGAGTGGGCTTATCCTCTTTACCATGTATATACTTATCCAGACTTCCATTCGACATATAGTCATACACCAGTAGCAGCTCGCCTTTCCTCCTGCAGTAACCAAGTAGCTGGACAAGGTTTCGATGCCGAAGTCTGCCAATACTGACAACCTCAGCCACAAACTCCTTTATTCCCTGCTTTGACTCATGGGACACCTTCTTTACAGCGACATCTAATTTTGAGACTGGGAGCACACCTTTGTACACCTTCCCAAATCCTCCTTGGCCAAGTAAATTTTTATTCTTGAACCCATTTGTAGCACGGAACAGATCCTTGAACGGGAAGTGGTATGGTCCAAACTCAGCCTCCCAGTCTTCATGTATCTCAGCAAACCTCATTCGCCTTCGGATTAATAGAATTATAGCTGTTCCAGCAAGAAGGACTGCTATGGCTGTGGATATTGGTAGTACGATCTCCAGCAACTTGGCCTTTGTTGATTTGGAACCAAAGTGAGGCAGCTTTGGCAACTTGGCGGTCTCGATCATTGGAGCAGGACGGTTTAACCCGAAACTCCAACCAAGAACACAGTAAATGGAATTGATTGGGCCTGTTGATGCTGAGAAACCGATGTAGCTTGTATCTTCCAGCACCGTTGAGAGGTTATACACCGCTGACAGAAGTGGCCTTGATGGTTTGGCTGCCCGGAGAGGAGCTAATGTCACATTGATCTGTATGGCATCGGCACTGTAG
>VSTD030001202.1:0-13601 GCA_008808055.3 Sporobolus alterniflorus
GATTGGGCTTTAAATGCACGAAGAACTGAACAATACGCTTCTTGCTCAAGATGACGAATTTGAGCTTCCATATCTGTCGGTTCCCTATGATATGAATTGGCAGCGACAGCAGCTCGTCCATTACCACCACCACGTCCACTGCCCCTCACACCCCTACTATTCGAATATGTGGGTGGAAAATCATCATCAGTATCTGCAATAAACATAAAACAAGTAACCAACAGTTTTGTCACTATATCAGCTTGAAATCGAATTATCCCCATTACAGAGTAATAGAAATTGTTAAAGGGATATGCATCACCAAGTAATTAATTTTGAAGCAAAAAGTCGATGTGGTTCAGAACTTTCAAGAATTGTGCAGTTCATGTGTGCAAGTTTGTGATGTACTCTAGACTCCACACCCAAGAAACCTTATCACTATCTCAAGAAACAAATTTTTAGTACAGTTTCAACAAACCTGAGGAACAGTATCAAAGAAATGGGACTCGTTGTGATCACATGGGCAATGCTGAACTGGAAAAGGCCCTTTAAAAGGAATTATAGCATCATCTTAGTAGATTGTTACAATGCCTAAATTTAGAGCATAGCAGCACAAATTCCAAACAAAATCTCACAAGTTAGAGCAAACAGCAAGATGAGACGCCATCTGTTATGATATTGGCAATTACAGACAGTTGCCAAATCAAGTTTATTGTGCACTCAGCTGCTACTTGAAGGATAAAAGATCATTCAACAGTCCAAATAATTCATTTAACACAACGATACTCTCCAGAAAGCGGGAGGTACATGCACCGAAAGTCTGTTTTACCAAGAAAGAAGAGTAGAATCATGAGATGCTCATGAATGCCCAAGAAACAAGAACATGAGATCCAACACAACTTTTGACCATGAGCTGCTCAATCAAACTGATTTGATCATAGTGTTATCCAACAACAACAAGACCAGAGAAATGGTGACAAAAACCATTCAATTCCCCCAACAAAACAAAAAATTGGCCAAATTCCCAAACACGAAACGCGTTATTGCCGAGCAAGAACTCAATTCACCGCAATTACCCTCCGTTGCACAGACACTCGCTCCTTCCCCCACGAAACTGGCGAGTTCACGAAAACCTTTGCCCGAAAGTCTTGCAAGCTCAAACCTAGCGCCCTAAATCCCACCAGCCGCAAGCAAACAGCACAAGCAAGCAAAACCCTAGAACACCAAACCCTAGCTATGGTCAGGAGGCGAGGCCGAGCTCGCTCGCGCCCGCACTCACCGCTGCTGTCGGGGGGGCTGCTGAACTGCTGCATGGCGGACGACGGAGCCAATCACCGCAGTCGGCGAGCCGCGCGCCGGCCAGACCTGAAAACCGCGCAGGAAACGGGGGGTCAGCTCCCGGCCTGCCACCCCTCCGCCCGAGCCCGGCGCAGGGTCCTCGCGCGCTCACCTGGCGGTGGAATCGGGCGAGATTTGGGGGAGGCGGACGCTCGAGGGTGAGCTGCTAGCAGTGCTGCTAGTACGGGGAGGAGAGAGAGAGAAAGAAATGAGGGCAAAACGAGTAAATTTGCGGAGTTGAACTAGATTTTATCAGCGCGGGTAAGACCCCGGATACGGGTATCCGATGATTTTTTAAATGTGGGTGGTAGGGAGCGAGTATTTTTTCTTACCTATGGGTAAGTTTAACGGTTATCAGATATTTTATTATTGTTATAATTCTAGATTATGAACAAGTTAAAATGTGTTTATTTTGTTATATTAACTATAACTTGTTCTAATTGTTAAACTTTGCTACTTTGTTATCTCAATTATTTGTTGAATATTAATTTTGAACATGCGTATATTGTATTTTACTTATTAAACTAATTATTTTGATGTAATTTTTACATGTGAAATGACAAACCTGATGGGTACCTGATACCCGTTCAAAACCCAACAGGTACAGATACGGGTATGAATTTCTACCCATAAATATAGGTATAGATACAAATTTCTAAGCACAGTCTCTTTACTGACGGGTGAGTAATTACTCTACCCGACCCAAACCTAACCAGTTATCATCCTACACCAGCAGCTACCCCATACAGGTTCGGATGCGCTTTTTTTGCGCATGTCGCGCTTTCTTTGCGCATGTCAACACGTGCTGCTGCAGCAGCTTGCTCAAACCGTCATGCACAGTGCACTTTTTTCTCTCTCTTCCTATCTCATTTTTACGCCGGGGCAGGATAGCTGTGCATGCGCGTCCGCAGCACGGATAGCTGCGGAAGGTCTAAGAAAGGCCGAGGGGGTGGAATTTGCAACGAGCAGGTTATAGAGTGAAATGAACACGAGTAGAAAATTTCGAAGTTTTAGAGACAATAAAATTCATGAGAAAATGAAACCATGATGTTATTGCGAATCTGCAGAGCCCTAGTTGGTTATATTTTAACGATTTACTTGCAGTATTGTTTTAACAATATGAATTGTTTGAGAAACACATGATATTTAATCTAGACTTTAAAAAAATACAGATAGACATGTTAAGAGTTGTTTGGAGTACATTGGAGCATTATAGTGGACTAAATTGTCTTTATTTTCAATGTTTAACGAATTGAAACATATATATTGTATAGAGAAGCTTAGTGTGTCTCTTTCGATTATTTGAGGATGGGACGCTATCTTACTATATTTTCTCTATTAAGTTGTAGATGAGGTAACGTTCTAGTAAAAAAATATTATAGATGCATTTACTCCTTAGCGTGTTGAAATGTAAGTAGCAAGATGTGTTCCCATATGGACTATGAAGTAATGTTCTTTAGCGTTGTTGGTGGATAAGGTGTTTTTTTCACTCCCAATGATTTGAAGATGCTTTAAGTTGATATTTGCAATTTTTCTAAATTATTTCGTGTGAAATGCTAATTCATATTAGCTTTTTATTGGAGTTGATATGTTACTCTTCAAGGTCAACTTTGTTTATATGGATAGCGTGAAGCCCCTATCTTGAGAGTAAGATCCTTGGCTCTTCGTCTTTGCCAGCACCAACAAAATTAAGCAGGGCATATCTGATTAGTAAGACAAAACTTGGGTCTTTGTCCACGTACAAGTAAGACAAATATGAACGAGATCAAGCATGTGAATATAGTCCTGCCAATTAATCCCAAGGTAATCTTTACACAGAAAAATTAAAACAAGAAATGTATGTAGTATATAACGGCCAATTGTTTTGCTCTATATAACGACCTACTTACTATTGAGCAAGGAGAGATACCAGACCACACATCACTTGCAGTTAGCAGTTGTGAGCCCTTCTTTCTCTTGCACGTTGGCGGGGCGGTCCAGCGGGCAAGGCCACCGGCCGCGAGGAGAGCAGCCCTAGAGACTGGCATTGGCCGGACTCCCCAGATGGGGTAACTGATTCTTTTTCCTTTCTTAATTTGCTGGTGTCTACCGTGGAGGTGCAATGATCCTTGGGTGTTTGGTGATAGTGAGATTTCAAGTTGTTTCATCTTGGTTTCTTTTTCCATGATCCTATTTGCATGCATGAAGCCATCCAAAGGTCTATCATTGGCTTATTTCCATCTTTTTGAAGAAGAAAAAAAACAGGTGGAATAGTTGGGACCACTTCGGTTGCAATATAAACGAACATATGATTCGACAAACCAGCTGTGCAGTGCTGAGAAATTTAATCATTGTTTGGTTTACAGTGGATAGCGGCCTTGGGAAGCTTGGTTATCAATATATCAACATAGGTAGCTAGTCTCACGAGATTTCTTTACAAAACAAATTTCATCCTTTCTTTTGGTAGTTGCCCTGTTGAAATTAATGTTGTGCGGAACTGCAGATGATTGCTGGGCAGCCTATGATAGGGATTCCCAGGTAAGTTAATTTGGATATATTAATTATATGTGTTGATGACTAAAATTGACAGACCACACCGGTCATACTAATATAGCACACCGGTCATACCGGTTTAAATTTTAAAGTGTCAGATATGACAAATTTTGTTCCACCATCGCATAGGGCTTGAGATACGGTGATCAAAACACATATTCTGGTCCATTTGAAAGTTTCCAAAATTCTGAACTGTTTAGTCTGACCATGTGTCATGTGACGGACTTATCCGACAATGTATGTCAACTCTCTGATTAGAATTGATGTAGTCACTCATGATTGGCTCTGACATCCACACGATGAGTGACCAAACCAAGGAAATACTCAGCAATATATAAGAACGTCATTCCAGTCAACCAAGGTCAAGAAAACATAGCAACCACTCTTTCGTGTCTCCAATTTAGAGATGATATGATACTAAACTAAATGATTCACGAATAGATGAGCTTGGAGTGCAAGGGCACAAAGTGCAGCAGGATATAGATCATGAAGTGCAATAAAAGTAAAAGATGTGCTAGCATCACATCAGGTTCAACACACTTATATTAAAGCCTATGGTCTTGTGTTTTAGGTTTGAGCAGGTCCACTGATCGGAGTGTTCACACGAAAACTTGATAACTTGTGTGGAACTTGGTAGAATCTTGTCTCGTAAGATTAGTACGGATGCTTTTCTCTTCAAAGTAACAAAGGGTAGCTAAAGCATCTATAAACTAAGAAAACTAGTAAAATTAAGAACAAAGTAATGCGAGAAAAAAGAAGTGTATTGATTGATTGTTTAATTGATGTTCCTTGGTGCATTCACTTTGGTTTATATACACAATCTCTTTACAACTCTTCAAACCGACTTTTATCTCTTTATAACTCGACTTCTTGATTACAAAGACTTTATATTGCTAACTTTATCTACTTGAATTCTAGCTTGATCTCTACTTGGACTCTAACTTGAATTGGTCTTCAATCTTGGACTCTATCTTGGCTCCTCATGTTTGAGCCGAACCAATGGCAACAAAGACTCCACTTGCCTTGCAAGATTAGATATAAAACGACGCAAATAATTTATCTTACGGAGCAACTTTTGGACGTCTTTTTTGCACACCGGTTCTCCAATCTTCCCGATGGACTCAATTTTCTTGGGGTCGATTTGTATACTATATTCATGTACTACAGACCCCAAGAATCTTCCTGATGTTACTCCGAAGGTGCACTTCAATGGGTTCATCCGCAATCCATACTTCTTCATCCTTTCAAACGACAATTTTAAGTTGGTCATGTGCTCCTCGAACCCAACCGACTTAACCACCACGTTGTCGATGTAGAACTCCATCAAAACACCGAGCAGATCGTGGAAGATTAAGTTCATACCTCTTTGATATGTTGCACCGGCATTCTTCAAGCCAAAAATTATAACGACCCACTCGAATAAGACGATGAACCCCAGACAGTGGAACACGGTGTTGCTCACATCTTCTTTCGCCATAAAGATTTGATTGTAGCCCGCATTGCCATCCAAGAAGCTAATCACCTTGTTACCCGACACGCTATCGACCAATAAATCAGCAACGAGCATTGGGTACTCATTCTTTGGAGTGGCTCGGTTGAGGTTTCTAAAGTTCATGCATATCTGTATCTTCCCCGTGTTCTTCTTCTCCACCGGGACGATGTTAGAAACCCAATCTGCATAGCGACATGGCTGTATGAACCCGGCTTGCAGCAACCGATCCACCTCCTCCTTCACCCTTCCGATGATATCTGGCTTGAAGTTTCGGGCTCCCTGTTTATACGGTCCAAAACTAGCTTTAATCGATAACCGATGTTCGACGAGCTCCCTGCTTAACCCGGGCATCTCGATGTAATCCCAAGCAAACACAGCACGTGCACGTCTTCAACAACTCAATTATTTCCTATTTTTGGCTCGTGTTTAGACGTGCACTTATATATATAGGCCGAGGAATGACTCTGTCACCTATATCTACCTTTTCTAAGTCGTCCATAGAGGAAAAACCTCGGCCAAGCTTGCCTAACTGGTCTAAGTCTTCCACCACGCCCATGGCATCGTCCTTGGATGAACGATACTCCGCTATCCGCCTACTTAACCACTCAAGATCCTGGTAGCCGTCGCCATCTATACAAGATCATGAGTTAGCCGGGTCACACCGATTGCCGGCTTTACACTTATCAGAACAAACCTATCTTTGTCAACGCTAACATAGTCGTAGCCCGTCAAGTCCCTGCCGGTTAAGCACTTCATCTTCCTGCCTTGAATGTTGACTTGGGAATTGGTCATGGTGATGCACACGCCCTCGTCGACATGAACCACCTCCACCTCGTCACTGATACATTGGATGATGCATTGATGAAGAGTAGATGGGACACACTCATTGGTGTGTATCCAATCTCGCCCCAGCAGCACGTTGTAGCGTCCCTTGATGTCCACCATGAAAAAGGTCGTAGGCACAGTTTTGCTCCCAACCGTTAGTTCCTTGTAGATTATTCCCTTGGCTTTCCGTAGGATCACCTGCAAAACTGCTAAGACTAAGATTTATACGTTTAAGATCACTTTCAATGTGGCCAAGCTTCTTGATCAGTGACAACGGCAAGATGTTGACGCTTGCGCCTCCATCCACGAGCATGTGTCCGACCGGTGTTCTGTCTAGATGTCCCCGGACGAATAGGGGCTTCATGTGCATGCCCGGGTTTTCCGGCTTCTTGAACACCACACGTTCAGCACCCAACGCCAACTCCACAACGTCTTCCATTGGCGCACAGAATTCTGCCAGGATCGTGAAAACCGTGTTGACGTCCATCTGGGTCGATTCCTCCTCTCGCTGATCTACTTTCCCGCCCGGGTTGTGGTTACCCGACTCCAAGTTGCCGCTACCCGATCTCGGGTTAGAGTCACCCTTGGCTGAAGTGACCTCAACCTGCTCCTCGCCAATGCTGTCGCCGCTGCTGCCATTCTCCTCCTTGGCTAACCATTTTTCCCGCCACGTTTGCTTCGGCTTGGTCATGGGTCGTAAACGGTTAAACCAATAGTCCCGCTCTTCCTCTTCTTTTTTCTCGGCCAACTCTCTTTGGCGCATCTTTAGCAATCTACATTTTTGTGTCTTGCTAATACCCCTTGTGTACCACCATGGAGCTGGCCTTTTGGTTGGAGTAGCATCTTTTCCTTCTTCCGATTTCCTGCCCCCCCCCCCTAGTCCTGCAAAACCCGGTTTTCCGTGTTAGCCGAATTCTTCATAACCCGGCTTTTCGTGTTAGCAACCTGACTGGAACCTCATGTTTTCTGCTCCATGTTGCCAACCCGACTAACTCGATCTGCTCATTGATCCGTGCTGCTGCTTTGGCTAATCCAACTAACCCGATCTGCTTGCCGATCCGTCCTGTTGTCTCAGCTAACCCAACTAACCTGGTTAACCCGGCCAACCTGGCAACCCGACTCGGATAGTGCTGCTCCATCTTGCTAACCTGGTTAACCCGGTTGGGGTTACCTGAATTTTCTCCCCTGTCTGTGACCTTTGCAGCAGCACCTATCAACCTCGAGTAACCGACCCGACCACCTCGCGACCCTTGGACAGCACCACACATGCTCTCTTCGGGCCCTTCTCGTCTTTCGGTTCTGTAGCTGTCGCTCTGCCCTTGTCTTCATGAACCGGCTCACTAACGCGTCATCCATTGATATGAATGTCGGATGACACTTTGCATGGCCACGAACCCACCATCACGACATGCTCCTCGGTCTGTTCCGACCTTCGTGATGATTCTTCTATGTCACGTAGCATATCAGGACGGTTAACACGACGATCCGGGTTACCCGAACCCGACCGATCAGTAAACCGGGAATTTTGCCTTATCCTGGGTTCCCGATCTGTAGAGTATTACACCATCCTTCTCCGGGGCTCCCCACCACACTGCGTCTCCTGTAGATCGGATCTATTCTGGGCCTCAAAGAATCTATCCCGTTTGATCCTTTGGGCGACCCGGTACCTCCGGCCTCCTCCAACCGCCACTGATATTTTTCAATCAGCATAGCCAACGTGAGTTTTACCCTCTTAGCTGGCTTCCTCTGCACGTTCTCCTTCCACACGCCAATCTCTGGGTTGTGGGGCTTGATCATCTGGTTGCGAAGATCGTCGAAAACGACCATGTTATCACCCTTGGTCGTCTCGGCTTGATCCGTGCACACTAGAATTTTCTTGTGTTTGAGCTTGACCATACCGACGGGGGAACGGGTATGTGTCGAGCTTCATCTTGCCTCCATCACCTAGAGTCAATCGGCCATCGTTTATCGCTGATTGTACCTGTCACTGAAAATAATTGCATTCATTAGTGCTATGAGTACAAGAGCCGTACCACTTACAATATATTTTCTTCGCTAGTATATCGGCGCTAGGTATAACGTGTCCTTTAGTGAGTTAGATTACTCCTCCCTGAAGTAGTAGATCAAAGAGATGATCACACTTTGACACATCAAAAGTATATCTCATCTCCTCCCCCGTCCTCCGTTGGGCTTCAAGAAAGAGCATGAGATGGGTTTATCCTCGGGGTTTACAACCCACTCAACTACACAGATCTTGTTGCCCTCCTCGTCATCGGCCTCCTCATCCATGAAGTTAACGTGGTGGTTTTCCTTGTCCTTGTTAGCACTATCCCTGAATCGGTTAGACTTAACACGATTCTCGTAGGGCAACACATGCTACAGGAGTTGGTTAGTGTCAGAAAACTCCTGCCCGTCTAACTTATCCCTAAGATACGGTGTCAAACCTGTAAAAGAAAGATCGACCAAATCTTTTTCTGCAATGGTTAGGTTATAACACCGGTTTCTAACCTCCCTAAACCGCCTCAAGTAATCGGAAACGGTTTTGGTATACTTCTGCCTCAAGGACGTAAGGTCAGGCAATCTAAGTTCTACCTCCCCATTGTAGAAGTAATCATGAAATTTCAACTCCAAACTAACCCAAGAATCTATCGAGTTTGGAGGTAGGGAAGTGAACCAATTAAAAGTTGATCCTAATCTTATGCACGTCGGTGATGCCCACGTCATTAACCTATGTAAGGAACTACCATATATGCTCATACATGGTCTTAGCGTCATCACCTATGAATTTGACTAGATCCAGTACCCGGAAACCCCGTGGATATGGAATCGTGTCAAAGTATTCGGGGTATGGTTTTTGGTATGATCTAGCCCGGCCCTTAGGCATGAACCCAAACCCCTGTAAGGTCATAGCGATCTAATCTCTAACCCCCTCATTGTCTCCCTCTACCTGCGAGTTAGGTGTCACATAGGCTGGTATTCTTGAGAAAAGTATGTCAGGAATAGGTCCGTGTAGAACACCCGTACCTATGGGAGGTATGTTGGGTCCGTAAGCCATAGTTTGATAGTAGGGTTGCTGAAAGTTAGGGCCTACACCTGAGTTCGGTTGTGTGGTGTGTGCAGGAAAACTCGTGTTAACAGAAGTGGATGCGCCCTCGGGTAAGGTATGCTAGTAGTAGGAAAACCTCCAAATTACCGATGGATGTGCTCCCCGGATAAGATGAATTAGCATCTACGTAAATAACATTACCCGAAGTGCTCCCCGGGTGTGGTGTGCTCATGTTTGCTAAAACCCCCATGTTACTCAGTGCAACCGTGTAAGGTGTGCTATGTGCAAGATCCGGTTGTTTACCTTGCGCCTCACCCTGTACTTGCTGCACAACTGATCTAATTTGCCTAGGCAAAGTGTTTTGTAGATCGGTTTTAAAACTCTCTAACGTACTATCGGTAATAACACGCGTAAAGTTAGAAAGATCGTTACCGTACTTACTAGCTACTGCAACATCCATGAACTTAACTAACTCTTCAAGAGTCATGTTAGGAGTTACCGTGGATGTCGTAGCCGTAGTCGCGGTAGTCGTGACAGTTGGGCGGTCTTCTTGATCACCCCGGTGCGTGTTTTCTGTAAACACGCGAGCTTCCTCCTCCTTGCGGCAGCCATATCCTCCTGGAGCTCCTTCTCGAGTGCCGTCCTCTCTGCCTCGGGCAGATCCTCCATCGCCACGCTAATCATGTTGTGATGCCCGATCTCCGTACAGGCAGGACCATCCTTCGAGGTCGTCATGGCTTCGTTAATCGGTGTAGATCACCGATTATCCGTGAAACTTAGGGCAACGATCAACACGTGAATATCGTCCCTAGCGGAGTCGTCAAAATATGTTCACACAAAAACTTGATAACTTGCGTGGAACTTGGTAGAACCTTGTCTCGTAAGGTTAGTACGGATGCTTTTCTCTTCAAAGTAACAAAGGGTAGGTAAAGCAATTACGAACTAAAAAAACTAGTAAAACTAAGAACAAAGTAATGCGAGAAAAAAGTGTATTGATTGATTGTTTGCTTGCTGTTCCTTGGCGCATTCACCTTGGGTTTATATACACAACTCAACTCCTATCTCTTTACAACTCTTCAAACTGACTTCTATCTCTTTACAACTCGACTTCTTGATTACAAAAACTCTATCTTGCTAACTTTATCTACTTGAACTCTAGCTTAATCTCTACTTAGACTCTAACTTGACTTGATCTTCAATCTTGGACTCTATCTTGGCTCAATTTCTTCCTCAACTCAGTCTTTAAACTAAATCAGATTTTTGATCCTTTTCTTGGCTTAGACTCCTTGATTTAAACCGACTCGAACTCTTGATCTTTATCCTACTCGATCTTGATTTAAACTGAGTCCTTTATTTTGAAATTCTCCTTGGCTCGGACTCCTTTAGATATCCTCCTTCAACTCGGATTGACCATTTTTATTTGACTCGGATTCAACTCTATCTCCTTGTTGAATCGGTCTTGTATAAACTTGATGTTCTCGTGTACAAAATGGTCTCTTATCTGAAGCAAAGAAGTCTCCTTGTCTTGTACATTTTTGTTGCCTGGCCTCCTTACCCGAGTTTTTACCCGGTCGGGTAACTCCTTACCTGATTTCTTACCTGGATGCTTACCCGGATTTTTACTCGAGATTGTGCCCGATTCCTTACCCGAGTTGCTACCCAAGTCGTACCCGAGCGTGTTACCCAGAGCTTTACCCGAGTCCTACCCAGACACATACCTGATCAGGTTAACCCGGCCTTACCCAAGCGCTTACCCAGCCGGGTAAAATCTTACCCGATCGCATACCCGGCCTTACCCGAGGCTTACCCGGCCGGGCAACTTTTTATCCGATCACATACCCGATCTTACCCGATTTTCTTACCCGGCTAGGTAACGTCTTGCTAGCTCTTCCTAAGGCTTTGCCAACGCCAACCTTGTAAGCACATCTCCTTTTTATCGGTTAAAACCAAGTTTAAATCTTACCCAACTAACTTACACAGTTTTACCGACTTTTTACCCGATTTGGTCTACCCGACCGATAAAATAACCCGAAAAACCCGACTCAGATTAGTCTTCATCACCGTGTCACTTTTTGTGGTGTAACACGGAGGTCTGAGTTGCTCTGGCTTTATGGAACAGAGGGTCTATTGAAGCATCCATTACTGTTAGCTGGGGGAGCATTGGTCTTCATTCATGAACTACTGCTGATGCTCATGATCTATGGACAGTAAGGATTTCTGATCATATACAAGTCTTACCTTAACACGTTTCATCCAAATCGTGTATTGCAGTTGTTCTTGAACTTCATTGTGTAATTTTGTTTGTTTGTACAATGGGGTTATTTCATCAGTACGAGAACTGAAGGAAACGTAGAATTTCACGCTGTAACTGTAAGATGTTTGTTTTGACCCCAAAATAGAAAGGAAACGTTCTCAGCATTGTATGTTATGATCGAATCAAATAAATTCAAAGATAATAGCTGAGCGAATTCATGAGAACTAATGAACTATTGTTTAAAAAAGTATTACAGAAACCTCTTATATCTGTCTTGGTAATAGATCAGTACAAGAATTATAGCATGTGCAAAGCATTTATTAAAAATATTGATATAACACCAAATACTGTCTATGGAGAAAACCATATTTGTATTTCTAATATCTCATAATTATTTGCAAGTCATAACATAAATGTGTGCTATGTTACATCTGGATTCTACATGATGCAAAATTCAGGCCCAGAACAATTGTACAAAAGCATTGCTGAACGCACATCATACCTACATCAGTGCAGATGTTTTCATGTGTTTTTTCTGTATGCGATACCACCAGCACCATATATACTGTGTCTCACTTTGATCAATTCTAGCTCCACGTAATTCATATGATACACCGAAGGCCACATCTTTCGCCATGTTTCACAATGAATCGATGCAGAAAAATTAAAACCCAGTCCATCCCGCTGGTTGGTAGGAGTCATCTTTCTTTTCTTCAAAATTAAGATTGCCATTAAGGGGCTGAGAAGTATTTCCTAAATTTGATTTCTTGGGAAGTACAGTTCCCAAAGGATCAGCCTTAAAACTATCTTGACCAAAAGCAAATGAATCAGTACCAATCCATGTCTTTGACTGTCCAAGCGAGCTGGCCTTGGTGCTATTTGACGCCCGCAGAGTTCGGACCGACCTGGGGTGGGCACTCTTCGCAGCTACTTGAGGTTTTGGTTCTTCAGGTTCAGGAAAATCTGGCCGTGGCTTAGAATCAGGGCTTGGTGTCTCCGGACTTGATGTAAATAGGCCTTGTCGTAGTTCTGGTGGGGTTCCTTCAATCTTTTCCCTTGGCTGTGAAAACCACAAAATTGTTGCATTAGATTCCTTGTAGGTACAAGACTGAAGCATGCTGGAAATGGTTTGGATTGTAAGCAGTTAGTTATTAGCAATGTCAAATGGCAAAGCTGTTCTCGATCATTGCAGGTTAAGTGTTTGGCTAAGGTGGGCAATTTCAAAACTGTGAAGAGTATTTTACCTGGTTAATTGGATCTGAAATGAAAAATATAAACCGGTCTACAATTGAGAATAATGTTAATCTTAGTTTCATAATATATGCGAATCGTACCGGAGTATCGAGGTTTGCACTTGGTGGGCTCACTTCAACCTTCGAATGTTCTTTTAACTCAACTGACGGTGTTGCAGAATCTGTCGCTAGAGCTTTCTTAAGCTCCTGTATCTCTCGCCTCTGAGAAGAGCAAATGGAAGATAATCTATCAAACTTCAATGAAATTTCTTGTTTCTCCAAGTTTGCTATCTTTAATTGTTGCTTGAGTAAAATCACTTCTGCCTCCAGTTGTTGTTCTTTCAATTTACTAGTCATGTTTAAACTACTGACATTGTTCTGAACTTTCAAATTAACATCATCAATTTGTACCACAAAGGAGTTGAAGGCAGCAGTCTGTGCGGTTGTTTTATTCTCTATTTTTGCCGTCTTCGTTTTCTCTAGCCCATACTCCGAGCCATTTGGAGAAAACCTTATTTCATAATCTCCAGGGGAACTATCAACAGATGCAGAAAGTGATTTTCGGTATGCAGTATTAGCTGGCGTGTTTTGGATTTTATCCTGTGCTTGCTTTGAGGTGGCTTGCTCTTTATCAAAAGCTGACCATTTGTCATCAACAAAAGCTAGCTCCTGAGCATGCTGAGTTGACCAAAATGCACCTATGGAACCCTTATCCTCCGTAGCACTTGAAAGATCTTGTGACCTCTGATTGGAAGAATTAAAGGTAGTCCTCACATTATCTCCTGATGGTGAATGTGACCTCTGAGGCATACTTCTTGAAGCTGAAAGAAAATTCACATTATTAATCAAACAGTCAAACAGTTTTCATATAAAGAAAACATGCTTTTTCAGGCAAATAAGAAT